>BSBN01001259.1:13000000-13247500 GCA_027924645.1 Cunninghamia lanceolata
TGAACTTCGCATAGTCCTACGTCGTGCTCTCATAAGGAAAACATGTTGGCAAGTTCTTTTCTGACAAGCTTCTCTACAAATTTAGACATCTTTGTGTTCTAGATGGTGTGCTAGGCAAAGACCCGTTTGGGAGGCGTATTACACCAAGACAATTGGACACTTTGGCATTACCAAATATTGGCAACGCTTCAACACTTCTACTAGCTTCACATGTGCGTAGGCATTGAGTGCCACATAAAGTCTCACATTCCTTGCAGCATCACAAAGCCTACAAACTAGAAGCTTGGACTACACTTCCCTTTTCGTCCCAACACAGCCTTTGGAATCCATTAGCATGGATTTCCTCAACTAACTTGTAATATCCCAAAACGGGATATCTTGGACAATTTTGGATTTACGGGCTTTCCAAACTTCTATACTTGGGAAAGCTCCTTACTTGGAATTCTGCCCTAGTTTTTTGCTGAAACCCTAAATTCTGATCCAAATTTCTGCTCTAAACAATTATTCCCAGCAAGCATGAAACATATCCAAACATGGCTAAAATTGATGACTAATGATACTACACATTATGAACATGAATTACACCATGAAATATGCAATTTACCGACTTCAAATTACAACCACCAAGGTCTGAAAACAAAATCAGAAGTCTGTTGCTATGAAATTCAGAATATAACAAGTCCTTAATCACATCAAATGCATGGGCAAATGTTCCAATTACGCCCAGCATAAATCTGCCCAAGTTTTATAGAAAAGACATACCAAAAACATCACCAAAATGATCTTCCAATGACCTCCAATGATGGCGCTCCAATGAGGGATGAAACCCTAAGACAATGTTGATGCTCACGCCAAGGAATTAGGGTGAAATCAGACCTGCACTGCTGCTGCTCTAGAATTCTGCTCTGCCCTAACCCTAATCAGCAATGACAAACTCTTACTTCGCCTCCAAGAATGCAATCAACCTTCCTCCAAGGTGGCGCTCCAAATCTAGGTCAAACCCTAGTCAAAGATGCAACAATCCACGCCAAGGGAAGCCTCAAAGATGATCTTCAAATCTGATTTGCAATTCTGCTCCAAATAACCATGAAGTGCAAGTGAACTCCCGTCACGGAATCCTCCACAAGAAAGAGCTAGGGTTTCGTCCAACTCTTCCCAAGAACTCAAGGTTTTCGTCTTAAGTCCTTCTCCAAGAGATAAACTCCAAATGATGTGTGAATGAGCGAATGAATGATGATGAAATGCCACCAAAATAACTTATATTTATACATGTTTTCACCTCTTTAAATGTTGGCCGACCTTGGCAGAAAAATCATTATTTTTATTATCTTTTTTCCCACTTCAAGGGCCGACCTCCTTATGCCTAGACTCTAGCCGACCTAGGAATGTTGCTTATGTTTTCCTCTTAACTAGGCTGACCTAGTATGAGAACTTTAGGCGCCCAAAATTTGGATTTATTCTTCTTTTCCTCTCCAAGCTAACTTTCTTCTAGTGTTCAAGGAATAGATCTTATTTTATTATTTATCTCTCCTCAAAGGTCGTCCAATAGTGCATCAAAAGGAATCTCCACAAGGATGGCGTGTACACATGATCTAGATATTATCACTTATCCGTCCTCAAGGTGGCATCAACATGGAATGTGCTAACAACTTCATCACATGGCAAATCTCCTTGACATGATAAGTTTCCACACTCATAATTCCTTCATATGGTTCGCTCCCATGGAAAAGAAATATATTAAATGAAATGAACACATCCAAACCATCAGAAAAATATGCTAAGTCATCTCCAAACCTCAATCCTTCTTCCAAAAATCCTGGAGTGTGAAAATAAGTCCCTTCGCTCTCCAAAGGTGATCACTTTGAAAATGGGGACATTACACGACTACCTATGACTAAGCATTAGCATGACCAGATGTTTGTTGTGGTAGACAGATTTTCCAAGATGGCCATCATGATGTCGTGCAAGAAAAGCCTTACCACGACTGATGCCACATGTCTCTTCACTCATTTTTGGGACAAATTCAACTTACCAACAACCATTGTCTTTGACTATGGCCCATGGTTTGTCAGTCATTTTTGGCAAACATTGTGGATCATGTTAGACACACAACTAGATAGGTGTACAACCTTTAATCCGTAGACAAAGTGACAAATAGAGGTGGTAAACCACATTCTTGTGCATCTTTTGCACATTGACAATAGTACCCATCCACACACTTGGGATAATAACATCCTCTAGATACAACATGTGAACAACAAAGCTTTTCACAATTCTATGAGGCATAGTCCTTTCCAGACATGTCTTGGGTTCCAACCTGTGACACCCTTGATATTTCCTACTGTGCACCTTCTACATCGAAGATGTGAGCACATGAACAAGAAGTCAACAAGGCACAAAAGTTTTTGCAACACATCTAGGATGTACACTGCCATGTTTGATAGATACTCACACACTAACAACAAAAATACAAAGATTGCCATGACACTCATCACTCACCTAACACTTTTTCAAGTAGGTGAGAATCTAGTTGCATCAACAAAAGGAATGCTTCAAGGGGCCACACCGGAAGATTAAGTCTCTACGCTATGGTCCTTTCACCATTCTCTATACAATTGGTGAGAATGCCTTCACTCTTGACTTTCCACAATACTTGGTTTTGCACCCGGTATTCAACGTGAAACTCCTTAAGCCCTATTTACCCCCACTATAGGAACCTGCAACTCTCGACAATTCTATGAAATTGGACTTGACGCATTCATGTCCAGTCACAATATGACATCATTGGCACTACTACCATCCGTACTTGCCATGATGCTCATCAAATCTTTTGCATAGCCAAGGCCAAGTAGTATGTAGATTAGGCTAAGTGGTACACTCTTTTTCCTCATCTCATTGTTGGTGCAATGGGGACCATATCTCCTCAAGGGGGGACAAATGATTTGATTGCAACCTCGCATGTCCTCTTCAATAGCATCATCTACACACTTAGCTTCACCCAACATGCACAACATAGTACTCATGCATCCATTTGTAACATCGTTCACATGCATCCATGTATAGTTCCTGCATGCCATCATGCATTACTATTCTAGAGCATATTGTGGCACTGCACATGGCTGTGCATGCCGGTGTATAGTCAGACCATATGTGTGCGGCAATGGGGCACTCTCATCGACATGATATGCTTCCATATGTGTGCACCACCTAGTGGCCCTCTATGTCATAGAACATAATCATACAACTGGCACCATAAACATTTGATACATGGTGGTGTTTGCGCCACATGTTCCTGCAGTACAACTGGCACCATACGAGTTTGACATCTATCGTCATCCTGTTCACATAATTAGCACACCATACACATGACACTTGTCAACATATCTGTGGAGCCTAGCCGACAACCTATTTGTATAAATACCTACTTTGTACATTATGTAAAGTAGAAGAGGCATAGCAGATCCACATCTTACCTCTCTGTAAATTCATCTTGTTGATTCTTGAATAGAAGTGAGATACTTGGCAATAAGCCTTTTGCATCTGAGTGTATTTTCTTTTGCATGTCTATTTTCCTTAATGCATCTATGATCTTGTTGCATTACTAGCTAATTTGTATGATCATCCCTTGGTTCACCCTGGGAATCAGATCGCAGATTCACAATAGATTGTGCAATTTTCAGAATATCAATTATCAATGAACAAAATCTAGCAGTTTGTGCTTATCATTTGCATAGGATAATGTGAATTTGTGTTGGTTTATGGTTTATCTTTACTATCAATGTTATTTTTATCTTATGATGTACCATAAATTTATCTATTTCATTTCTCTTTGCATTCATTATCGTTTTATTCATTAAGTGAGTGCTTTAGATAGTTTGCTTTCCTATTTTCACAGAACTCACTTATTCAACTCACTAATATAATCTGTACGATTCTATTTTCAATACAAAAAAATCTAATAAACTACTTTGAGCAACGTGCAGGTTCTGACAATGCATAGGCTGAAATTGCAGTACAATAAATAAACAAACTTAAGCACATTTTATTGTTTCCACTAGTTCGAAGTCTGACAAAAAATTGATATAGCCGATGTTGTATTTCCCATGGGATTTTCTTTTATAGTTTAGCTGAAGTCAATTGTTGGATACTAACTGACACAGCAATGTAACAGTAAGCGTTCCACTGTGGATGGTAAACGACTTATTGAGAAGATTAATGCAATTGTATTTCTGGTATGTTCTATCTTCTGCAGTTTGCTTTTGACAAGGATTTACTTTTATATTTTAGTGAAGAATATCTGATTGCTATGTTGTGTGCTTGCCAGGCCAGCACTGTTTTGAGCATTGCTGTTTTCATTTTTGCAGACACAATCATTCATCTTGCAGCTCCTGGGTAGACCTCTGCTATATTTTTACTGTGTTCCTTTTGTGTCTGCTTGTGCCCTCGATTCTAATACTGTTTCCATTAGCATATGACAATCGTAATACAATAGAAATAACTGATTTATCATTTTTTGTTTCTCTTTTTTGACACTCTCAACTTGTACCAGACAAACACAAGGTCATTCAAGCGTTTTTGAGTCAATTTGTTTCTTTTTTTGGTGTGAATGGACTCAAAAACACTCCAATTGTGCTCACAACCAAAAGCGCTACAGGGTTGAGATAGAATGCGGATGGCAAGCTTTTGAAGATTACGCGTTGAGGCACCAAATTCTTCCCGTCACAAATCTACAAGGACAGCGTTTGTAACTTTGTAAGAAATTAAGAATTTTAGTAAGCTTAAAATTTTAAATAAATTGTAAATTGTAATTAAACATAATGTTTTTTTTACCTGGCTATAGAGTGTCTCCTACAAATGCATGTAGGTGTAGGAAATAATACCCCCTCCGCCCTCTTATACATCTGTAGCTCATCTTGTAGGAGGTCTTGAAGGTTGTCATTAGGAATCATCCTCTCAATACAAGTGTGGAGGCCAAGCATAACCTCTGCATCCGCTCTAAATGAAGACGAGAAGAAAAATTTGGGGTTCAAATAATATGCAACAACATGAATATGTCGATGGAGTTGTCGGTTCCACCTCTGATCAATAATGCGTCAGATGGGTCCATATTTTGTTCTATTGGACCCATACAAATGCTGAATTGCTTCTTTGGCCCTATCCATGGCCTCATATAAATACCCCATGGGGTTTCTATCCTCATCCACCATCTGCAAAATCCTAACCAATGGTTCTAACACCTAAAACAAGAGAGTGAATGAAAACGAAATTAGTTAATTAAAATAAATTAAAAATTTTAAAAGAAAATTAAAATCAGCAAATTAAAATATCAAAACATTAAAAACACAGCAACTTGTAACATTGTAAAAAAAATATAAAAGAAGAAAATTTAATCAAAAACTTACCTTTATGATGTCCTCCAAGGTCTTGACAAATGTATCATCAAATATGGTCTTCATGACCCTCTCTACTTCAGCCTTCCTGCAATAGGGACTCTCCAACCATCTTTCGCTCACAAACATGCGCTTGAGGTTGGGCAATGTGGTTGCTATACTTTGCAAGGTAAGGAAATTGGTGGTAAAGCGTGTCACTCATGAACACACGAGTTCCTTGCCATTAGTGTGCTCTCTCATGAGATTCAGGACCCATGTGTGATTGTAGATGTATTTGGTTATGTTTCTTCCATCTTCCACCGCATTCTTCACCCAACTTAATTTCCCTATGTCTTCAAGGAGAAAATCAAGGCAATGGGCTGGACAAGGGCTCCAAAACAATGTAGGGTGTCTCGCCTCTAATAGTTTGTCGGCTGCCACATATGCGGATGCATTGTCTGTAATTAATTGGATAACATTATCCACTCCCACTTCCATCACCACCTCATCCAACATGCTACACAAGGTATCGGCAGTTTTTGCTTGACTAGAGGCATCCACTGACCTCAAAAAGACCAACTGTCGTTCTGAAGCCACTAAAAAGTTAATCAATGTTTTGTTTCTGTCATCTGTCCACCCATCAGATAAGATGCTATAACCTTTGCTTTTCCAAATCTCTTTTTGTTGCTCTACTAGCTTGTATGTATTTTGGACCTCATCCTCCAATAATGGGCCACTCAATTCGTAATTGCTTGGGGCCTTGAACCCCTTACAACCACGGTCAATGTGGTAACCAACTCCTTCTAATAAGGACTAGAAGCAATGTTCAAGGGAATACTATTGTAGTACCAAAATCTAGCACGTGTTGTAATGTCCCCTTTTTGAGCTTGGATTGGAAAAAAGAATATTGTTGAGGCTTGGAGAATGGAATGTTGATTTTTATGGCTTCAACTAATTTTCTATAACAAAACAAAGCTGTCTAATGACTTTTTGTATTTTGTGGTAATTATGGAAAAGTCAAAAATGATTTAAAAATTAGCCAAGGAGAAAAGCAACCCAATTGGAGGAAAAAGAAAATTAGAAATAATGGGAAAATAAGGGAAAAAATGGAAAATAAAATATAAGGCAAAAATATAATATTTTATTAATTAAAATATTATAATATTTTCCCACAAGTGGCCGCCCAAGGCAAAATGGTGAAATAAAATAAAATATTAATATTTTATTAATATTTTATCTCTCTAGGAGGCTGTCCAAATTGAAATAATAAAATAATTTATTTTATTATTTTTATATTCCTCCCATGAGGCCGTCCAAGTTATGGAATTGAAAAGAAAATTAAATAAAATTATTTGGCTATGATGGTGGACTTGAAAAATCATTATATTTTGTTCTATTTGGGCGCCCAAGGAGAAAATCCTTGGATTTTAGTGGTTTGGACGAAAACCCATCCCACTTTGAGAGATGGATTCACCTAAGATCCATTATTGAGCATATTGCAAGTTTTTCATGGAGATAAAGGCTTCAAACAGCTAGGGTTTGAAGACATCTTGCATATTTGAAGGCATATATATTTGGAGTTGAAGGTTTTTGGAGTGTGATTTCACTATTGCATTCATGGCTATGTCGTGTTGATGATTCTACAACATTTGGAGGCTTCATTGTTGGTGAAATCCATTGTTTTGTATTCAGAAATTCCTATCAGACTGCTGCAATTTCATATCAGACCTCTGAAATCATCATACAGGTTCAAATCGGAGTTTTTCCAGCCACGACATTGATGTTGGATTGTCATTGATGTTTCATTTTGGGTACCTTTGGCTAGGGTTTGGAGGTGTTTTTGGCTTGGTTTGGCTAGGGTTTCATGATTTGATTCCATATCAGCAGCTACAGGTTCATAATTCAAACTTCTAAGGTTGGCATTTGGCTTGGATCTTCATTGGCATTCATCATCCATACGGTGGCTAACATTGTTACAACATTGGAGGATCATTTGTACATCATATTGATCACTTTTGGGTATCATTTGCATGCATTTGTAAGTCTGATTTTTATATCAGACCTAGACTATTGTAATCAGCCACTTCTAATTGAATGGAATAAGCCAATCTTCATTGTCAGGTATGTTTCATTTGTTGTCTAATTCCACATCTTTAATTTGGAATTGATTGTGAGCCGGTTCAATCTTTTCTATCATATTTTGTTATCATATGAATGTCAAATTGCTATCTATCCATCTTCATATCATATCAAACACATTGGTGAAAACAAAACATCAAAAACCCAAGTAAAGCTTTCAGAAAACAAATCAGAAATTTAAGGGCAGCGAGTAAAAAATTCAGTTCAGATTTAGACAGGGTTCTTATACATTCTAACTTTACTTCATGTTGCAATTCCTTATTCCATGAAGTACCCCTCCAACGAAGGTTGTGCACTGGGAGTGTTACGAGGAATAAAAAAACTAGATGCACCACTGCCCACATTGCTTACTCCTCTCATTCGTTGCCCAAGACAAGAACTAGAGCCCCCTATATCTCTCCCAATGGCTCCCATTGCCTCTGCTGTCCTCTTTTTTGCTTCTTTTTTCTGCTCATATTGTTCAAGGAAGCTCTTATCTCATTCTGAACCTCCACAGTTGCTATAGTACATCCTGTAACATCTCGGCAAGTAACCCGTGCAAGGTGATATCTCAGCCTATTTATACCTCCATTCATTTTTTTCTCACAATGGATGCAAATGATCACCCCTCTTCCCGAACCTGGTATCCTATGTTTCCAACAAGTGTCTTTAGGTTTACCTCCTTTCCTAGCTGGTGTCGTAGATGTGGATGCCATATTCTTTTAGAAGGATGGAGATAAAGCCTGCCAAAAAGAGAAATTCAATTCTTTAGCATATAGATTTGTAAAGAAAAAAGAAAAAAATCAACTATATGGAGACAAAAATTGTTTGAAACTGAAAGCAAAATTGCTGCCATGCTGCATCATGCATGCTTGTTTTTTATGACAGTTATGTAATTTCATGCATGCTTGTTCTCTAATTTCACAGTGCAGGTTGCAGCAGGGCCTAAATTATACAGTCGACCTTGCTTGAACAGCAATTTTTTTATGACAGTTATCTATTCAATGGTGCCCTTAAAATACTATGACATCATACATACCTTAGTTACTAGTATATAAAATTATAAATTGTGTTTTTAACGGAATATAATAATTTATTAATTTAATAATATATAATATAATATCAGCATTATCATATTTAAATTTCAATAGTTTGTCCAAAATCACTATATATTACAGTCTTTTAAAAAAATTTATTGTATTACAATTTACAAATAGTTTAAATTTTTCATAGTTCCACGGAGTTTCCTGACAAGGGGACGGGTTTCGGGGATGGGGGGACCAAGGGCTTAAGTTTGGGGATGGTGGGGGGACGGTAGTAGGGGGGCGGCGAGGGGGCGGCGCAAATACATATAGTACTTGAAAAATTAGTTATAAAAAGATGTATAAGGAATAAGTATAAGAATTACAAATGAAACTTTCACATACTAAGTAAACTAGTAAGTAGTAACTACTAAACAATAAAGTTTAAACTTAAAGTTTTAAATAAATTGCAATGATTGCATTTGAACATTAATAATGAAAATGCGACATGTTGAATTTTCAAAATGTCATAATGATGATTCATGATTACAATGTTCAAAAACAAAATACAAATGACTGTGAGTCGATGGCTAATGGCCTGATACCTCTAATCATCACCAAAGTTTTCGCCAAGCTTCTCATCACTAGAAGTACTAGACTCCACATGCTCAAGCTCCTCCAAACCAATATCGACCAGCTCTGTTTAGAACCTTTATCCTTTCTCTTTTGAATTTTTTTCACTTTTGTGATTGCTTAGGGTGTGGATAGGGCCCATAGACCATTAGGGTTAGGGTTACTAGCATGAAGATCCAAAAAAATCCTGATTTGAAAAAAAATTGAACTTTTTACCTTAGTTGCCATGGGGGATGTCTGGAAGTTTCAGGGATAGTTAGGAGATGTCTGGGAGTCCCCTGGGTGTCTTGGGGACGTCCCAGAGTCTCCTAGAAGACCAAAATTAAAGGGGACGTCCCAAGAAACGTCCTTAGGTCATGGGCAGCGGTGGTGGGATGGCGGGGGGACATCTCCCCCAAGTCCCCGAAACGTCCCTGTCTCAGAAACGCGGGGTTTTTTGGGGGGGTCGTGTCCCTGTGGAACAAGGAAATTTTTTATTATATTACAGTCTTTTTATTTGCTATTATTGTAATTTACTAATTTGTCATTTTGTATTAATGTAATTTACAAATTTTACAATTTAAAGTTTTAAACTAATATTTAGGGTTTTTAAGTTTTAATTGTATCTAAATTTTATTAGAGTATTACTGTATTTACGTAATAACTAAAGTCTAATATGTATCTAAATTTTAGGTATTACTATTAACTTTTAAAATTTAAAATAAGTTTAAAGTTTAAAGTTTTAATTTGAAACTGTGAAAATGTAAAAAAAAATTGATCGCAGGTTTCTGAATAGAAGAAACAAGATTTAATGGTAAATATTTGACTTACCTGTGACTAAAATCGAGCCGCCAAAGCCTGCAGGTCATCAACGCCTCTAGAAACCCTAACGCGCGTCCGTCGTTTTCACTCTTTAGCTCTCACGAAATGGAAAAAACGAAGTCGTCTTGGCCTTTTATACATGCGAAACTTTTCGTTTTAATCTTCCATTCGGCGGGTTGCAGCGATTTTTTGCAAAAATCGTGAGTTTTGACATTAAACTCACTAGCGATTTTAACCTATTACCCGGCGCTGAGTTTTTGCCACGATAACTTGCGAGCACTGTTTGCAAGTAAGAACTCGGGAGTACTCGTGAGTTTTCAGTGTTTTTAAACTATGGTTTTAATAATCTATATCCACCACATTCAGCCTACTTGGCTCACATAAAGTGCTGTTTTTGTATTATAGCCTTTATAAAAATACAATTATTTATCTTTTCATTATTAAAAAAATCATTGTACTTGTTTGAAAGAAAGAAAGAATGAAAAAATATTTTATGTTCACAAGCAACCAAATTACATCAATAGGAATCAGGGAAACATACAAGGATGATAGAAAAGTGTTAGGGACAATTGTGCCCAAACTCAAATTCTAAACTTTAGATCAATACCAAAGCTAGAGGGGGTGACCTAGGGCAATTTCTAAAGATTGGTCTATAGATGGTGAGAAGAAGTTGCATGTAAAATAGATGAAAGACTTAATGGAGATATTTATCTTGTTGGTTCAGCCCCTTGCCAGTGATTGTTAGTAGGTGTACTTCGCAGTTCTGTTGACAAACTTTGGCCATTTGTGGATATTAATTCAATTTCTTTGTTTGTTTGTTTCTTTTTTTATGAAGGATGAAAATTCCTAGTCTTAGGAAAATTTTCATTTTTGTTTGCATTTTGCTTTCACTTTTCTCAATTTTGAAATATTGACTCATCAATGTCCCGTCAAAAGTTTTAGATGAAAATTAAAAAATTATTTAAGTTTTTTCTTTGTGCTTTCTTTATTGTATATGTCCTATTCTAGACAGTATAGAATCTATAGATCATCATGAATAATATTTATTTTCATTCATTGACTGAATCAATGACTTGAGATTTGTTTGTGACTCTGTTGTGTGTTGAATTAAGACTCTCGGCAATTGGAGGAAATCATGGAGAGTTGATTAGATACATGGCTACCATTCAGGTAGATCTTCTATGTTAAAGCATGATTTTATATGTGTTCTTTATACAGTTATAACTATTAGACTAAACATCAACAATCATTTGATCCTATTTAAATGTGAGTAAGAAATTGAAAGGTTTGGTATGTGTATTGATTAATAAATGGAGTGATAATTTGAACCCCTTTCCCAAGGGACCGGCCTAAAAGGCACCAATATGTTGAATAATGATTGACAAACAACTCTAAAAATTAAGACAATGATTGAAAAAAGTGTAAATCCAATCACAAACATGAGAGATGATAATGTACAATGAAAACTGTGATTTCCCATAATATTTATTTTCGACAGAGTGTTTTCCACTAAGGCTTTTAAGGTTATTTTTCTGGTATTCAAATTTGCTTTTCTTTGAAGTAAACTAATTGCCATCTATTATGTGGCTCCTTCGGGATCAAAAAATGATTACAGCCTTTGGATTTTAAACTGGACCTCAGAAAGAGAAAGGAGGGTATTCATACTTACTACCACTGAGATAAAATAGAAATTTCAAGTAAAATTCTGCTGGAGGGAGAACAAAAATATTGAACTTAAACCATCACACTCAAGTATTTAGCAGCTCACTTAAAATAGGAAAGGAAACTAGTAAGAAACATATTAATTATGAATTTTATCTTTACTAGTAAGAAACATATTAATTACGAATTATCTTTTACTTTCAATGAGCAACAGCTGAGTTGCTTTAAAATATTTTATTCCAACAAAACTATGCGTTCAAGAGACTGGAAATTACTTGCCCATGAGGCAGAGTCTCTACGGCAGACAGAAACTCACCACCCAACCATGTAGCTTCATTGGAGATTCTGTCCTCGCCAGCCCTGAGCCAATATTTAGGAAGTTGCCAATTCACATATTGTATAGTAGTATCCTTGACAAGAGTTGTATAATGACATCCTCTTCACCACTTCCCAAGTGATAATGATGAGTGGATGATTGAATGAGTGAAGTTCCCTTTTTATAACCTTTTGTCCTTTATATACAGTCATAAGTTGGACCATTGGCGACTATCTATTTAGGTTTCATGTCAGCTAGAGGATTTTAATAACTCATTCATAAAATATTCCTTGTGCCCACTTAGCCCCTTTTAACATAGTCAATCTCTTGAAGAGAGGGATGCCATTTGATCTATCTTCCTGCCTTCATTCAGCCTCAAAAGCATGTGACATTATCTTTAATAGCATTGGGCTAACTAAAAATAGGTGTTGTTCCACAGGCTTAGAAGATCATTTATCTTCCTTGGCTTGAAGCATTCATCTTTGCAGCACTACTCATTGTAGGTAATTGTTAAACATCCTGTTTCCTCTTGCTCAACATCTGGCTTCTTTGGAGGCCTTAACTAACTACTCTTCGTGTTATCACTTTGTGTGTCCTTAACTAACTACTCTTCATGTTTTCACTTTGTGTGTCCATTGGATGTGGATGCCAGCGCATTTTGGGTGCTGTTATCATATAATTTTGTCACAAAGACAAAATTAGGGATACAACAGCATGCAAGACAAAGCACTTCTATCATGAGGGGTGGCTCCCTAATTATTCAATATTCAAAGTGGGTGGGCAGGGCATGGGTAGTGGGGGTCGAGTAGCACTTTCCTGCACCTCCATCAGTTGAGTTCCTCCCCATCCTCTCCCATTGGTTGTGCTGGAAGAGAGCATAAATGCCCCTCCTCACCCTCCTGCATCCACTCCACCTCCTTATCTAGTGGGATAGTTGGAAGTGGATAGTTCGGATAGGGTCCCCACTCAAAGTATTTAACAAAAGATACAAACTTACAGCATTTGGGTTTTAGATTGAATATCCCAAGATCAACTTATTTGGAAAGAAAAATTATGTGATTCTACATAAAAACAGAGTTTAGTTTTACATGCAAAGAGAGAGATTTATAGATGCAAATAGGCAATTCAGAGCATTTCAGCATTTCATAACTGTGTATAAAGAGGAGAAAAATGCATTATCCAATGAAGAGAGTGATTACTGTTGTGACCAAATCACACATCGCCCCATTACAAATGGGGACCCCCTTTTTTTTGAGCTTTGATGCTTTGCATTTAGTTCTGGATGATGTCTTGGGTTCGTTTCCTCTGTCAATCCAACAAGAAATCTCTCTTAGAAGGTTTTTGCTTTATAATTGGAGGTCTCAACTGAAACATGAACTTGCAGTGATGAAGACTCTTGATCAAATTTCCATCCAAGTAATGAATATTGAGACCAACCCTGATGTATGTTTGAGACCCTGAAAATGACTGTCTGGTAGCCTGAAATCCTAAAAATCCTGAAAAATTGACTAAGTTTGAAATCTGGTGGATCCTCCAAATTCTAGATTTTGCATGTTAAATCTGGTGGATTCGAGACCTATCTCAAACATCCTGAAAGGTATATTGAAAAATATTTAAAGTATAAGAAATCTCTCAACTTATACCTAAATATATTTTTCAATATACCTTTACCCTGAAGGACCTTGAAAAACGCCTAAGTACCCCAGAGGATTCAAAATCTTCATCCAGTGCGACAGGAAATTAGAATGGCGCAAAATCTTGATGAAGTGCGCTTTTCAAGAGGATTCAAGATGATGATCTTTTGCGACTTAACCAATGCGCCCAACTAATGTGTCAATTTTGAAGGAAAAGCAAGGTTTTTTGAATGACGATTGAAGAGGAAATCAAAAGTGCCAACCAATGCGCCTCATTCTAGAAGATCCTTCACCCTTGAACCAATGCACCACCCCTAGAGGATTCCAAATACTTGAAGTGATGCGCCCAAGGCAAAAATGCTAATGTTTCAAGAGGAATTCAAGATGCTCAACTGCCGCGCCAATGTTGATAAGGAAAAGCAAAGTTTTGAAGTGATTGCCAGAGGATTTTAAACTCCCTAACCGCCGCGCCAAGTTCTAGAGGATCTCAAAAGTGTGAACCAATGCGCTCAATAACAAGGGGATTTCAAAACCCTCAACCAATGTGACTAAGGTAGAAGGGATTCAAGAATAATTTGCAAGAGTATAATATACATTTTAAGGATGATCTCAAAGACCTCAACCGATGCGCTAGCCTTTGAGGATGTGAAAATTTGATCTAAGGTATGCATTTTAAGGAAGATCTTGAAGTCCCCATCCAATGCGCCAAGGGGAGATGAAGGAGGATTTCAAAATCCTTGTCTAATCCGCCATATGTAGAAGGAAGATCTCTTGATCCTTAACTAATGCGCTCTCCTCAAGGATTAAAAATAATGGTTTAGAGTGAAATTTTAAGCAAAGATCTAATTTGGCATCTAATGCGCTTGGCTTGGAAATGCATGAAGTGATTCTTATATGTTATAAATCAAGTATTATCAAGTATTATTAAGGAATTGATGTTGCTTCTTTGTTTGTTTGCAGGAACAAGGAACTTAGATGGAGCTAATGAGTCATCAGAGGAGTTAACTTCCGGAATCACCTTCATGCTAGGAGTGAAGTCAACAAGTTGCAGTGTGTAAGGAAGACATCAAGTAGCTGTTCTAAGAAGTCACTTCAAGGATATTCTATTGGATCACTTCAAGTATCAGCTAGCTTCTTCATCAATTTACTGGAACTTTTCATCAAGCTCCATCATGTTCATAAGACGAAGTTTCTATCCATCCAAGCTTCAAGTCAAGTTCTTTCAAGATTCAAGATCATCTTCAAGGAATCATTTCATCAACTACATCATGATCATCAAGAGCAAGTGCTTGAACCAACTTCAAGTTGCAGAGGAAGTATCATTCAAAAAGGTTTACATCAAGTTCAAGAATGCATCATCATCCAAAGGGCATTCATCCATGGGATTACACTTTATCAAATCATTCCAAGGATACTTCATCCATTCAACTTCAAGACTTTTCGAATCTTCAAGTCTAAAGAGAGATCTCTACTTCAAGTATACATGAATCAAGTATCATCATCATCTACTCTTACATGATGAAGGAGGCAGCATCATCATAGACATTACCCTTCAAGAAGGATCATCCAGAGAAGATCATCATGTATCCTACAAGAAGAATAAACATCACGAAGTCATGCAAGTGAAGCAACATGTATTCATCCAGTTTACAAGAAGATGAACAAGGCAAGATCAACAAGATGCCTTCCCAAACATACAAGTTCAAGAGCAATCACATCAAAGACATCACATACAGATGATACAAGTTGGGAATTCATCAAACATGCTGAAGTGGCACCTACATGGCAGACATGTCATCATCTAATCATATCAGCCACATCATCTTAAATGCATTAAATGTATCATTTAATAAAAGAAGCCAAAAGGGATACCTATGTGAAAGATGTTTTAAATGCTTTCACCTTACCTTATCACATTGGAAAATGTGCCTTCATTGCCCCTCTCTTTTGTGCTAAAAATAGCAATTTGTTGTAACTACCTACTAAGGTGGCATGATCTGAGCCCTTGGCTATTGAATTGATCCTAGCTTTTCATTGTATTTCTGGAGCTCTATATAAAAGCTTGTTGCCTTATTTGTAATACAGTAGTGAGTAGGCAAGTAGGAGTAGAATAGAAGAGACTCTTGAAATTCTCTGAGAGAGTGCTTGAAGTTGTTGTAAATGTTTCTTAAGATTAAATGCAAAGACATTGGAGTTCATTTGGGTTAAGTGTTGTCTTGTGGAATGACATGATTTCCTGTATCTTGATAAAATGGAGAGATGTTTCAAATTAGATTAGAAGTAGATTAGAAGTTCATTGATGCAATGTATGTTGTATTGAATATTTGATCAACTCCTAGCTCATGCTTTTGACATTCATCGCTGGTGAATTGTTGTGTAAAACTAGTCTGAGCCTTATAATTTGCATAAGTTCGATTGTGGATGCTTGTGTGAGCTGCGCCATTCGATGGGTGCTTGTATAAGCTTTTATGATTTGAAAACCATTCGCATAACCTTAGGAGATTGCACCAACTTCATGTAGTTGTAGGCATCCTTGGCGAAGTGAAGTTAGGTTTATCCAGGAGTTTGTCTATTCAAGCATCGTCATTCCTTCATTGACCTTAGATTAGTTTCTTAAACCCTTATCTTTTTTCATTTTCTTTATCATTGATGCCTTGTATATATGTCATCCACACTGAAAGGAGAAATAAGTTAAGTGTATGAAGAAGTTTGCGTAAGTCCCTTTGTGATTATCAGCAAGATCACATGTAATCATTGAGTTAACCCACTGCAAATCATAAGAAAAGGAACCTTTGAGTTACTTCACTGGATCACATAGTTCACCCTTTGAAGAGCTTTATTCAAGAGAGGGTTAAATACTCTAGTGTTTTACTCTATTGTTGACTTGTCTAAAAACAATCATCAACAATTACCATTCATTCATAGAACATAACAAGACACAAAGTTCATCACTAAGATCAAATCCTCTTCAGAACACAAAATCTCCATAATAGTAGCTTCTACTTCATATCAAATGAAAAAAAGCTAGTAATCATGTCCTATCTCGTTTGAAGCAATTCCTTGGCAGTTAGAAACTGCCAGCACAACTAACTTGAAACAATATTACAAATTGCAAATAATAATGACTGACAATTTCTGGGCCACTTCTCTTTTTAACACATTACCTTGCTTGGTTCTATTAGTGGAGTCCATGTCTGTGTAATGTCCCCTTCGAGTAAGCCGAAATTTTTCACCACCTTGCACAATTTCAACTTCGTAAAAGAGAGCATTAGTAATCTACTTATCATTTATGTCAAGATATAAAACTATAACACACTTGATCATATTCACATTATATTTCATATAATTTATTTCATCATCATTCATTATAACATTCCTAATTCATAAACACATTGACATATATGTTATTCATTTTCATCACTTGTTCATGATATGACTCAGGAGGGACTTAGGGTAGACTCGAGCGTTAACCAACTCTAGATCACCAAGTATGATTTCATTAAGGAAATAGTTCCACCATCTCTTACGGAGGCCCAAAGGTTTCACTCACACACGGAGTCCCTCACCATTTGGCTCGTGGGATTTCACTCACACACGAAGTACCTCGTCCAGACGAGAGTCACCATTCGTAGAGCAAAATTAACTTTTACAAGTTCTTCTAGGCCCAAGGATTTCACCCACACGCGGGGTTCCTCATCACTTGGCTCGAGGGACTTACATCCAGTCGAGAGATACCTAGGCTAAAACAAACTATTCCAACTTTATCATACCTTAGAGGTGATAGAGGGGTTAAAGGGAGAGTCCTAGTTAGCTCCAAGCATATCACCAACTTATCTTTTCATTGATTTCATAAATATCATAATTGTTCTTATTATCATTTAACACAAGATGCCTTATATTAGACATCATGGCCTTATATCAAAATTGATCATATATCATTAACATTTATTATATTAATTTATTCCTATGCACATTCATAGTTTTGTCTAAGTTTCGTGCATTTATTTATAGTTAACATCATAATTGTATCTATTAATTTGACAGCCCATTTATATTCATAATCAGAAATGACAACACTATTATATCCTATCATCTTAATCCTATATCTCTACCATATTCTCATTACCTTTTTATTATGCTATACATATGGTTTCATTCTAACATTTTATTCTATCATTTATATACATAACTAACATTATATATATATATATATATCATTTTATCTTAGGATAGATGACGTACCTCTTTGTGCTTCTTCTCTTGTTGAATCTGCTGACTGGATTCTATTCTCTTTCGCCTATTCTTTAATATTTATATATTATAGTATTTGTTATAATATTAATAATATCTCTATATGATATTATTATATATATTATTAATATTATTGTATATATATATTTATTTTTACTTGAATAATTCCTCCCTATATATATTTATGATATCTTTCCTACTTATGACTCAGAAATATATATATAAATATAATGCGGATCAACATATATTTATTGATTGGATTTTTTTTTTTTCATGCTGATTTCTTTTCTTTCTATCTCACAACCTTTTTTATTTCCCTTTCAAGGGATATGTTTGAAGAGACACATCTCTTATTATGCCTGGCGGTAAAAGACATACTTACCCTTTTATAATTTTATTACTTTATATTATTCCCTTTTATGAGTTGTGGTAAAACTAGTTCCAACCATACGTAACTCCGTTGTTTATTTATATTATTTATATTTATATTATATCATTTATATTATAATAAATGATATATTATATATTTTATATTATTTATATTATATCATTTATATCATAATAAATGATATATGATTTATATTATATTATTATTTATATGTGTTATTTATAAATATAATAATATATCTTGTTAATTGTTTCAATAAATATTATTTAAATATATTAAATATATTTAATTTATAATATCATTCATATCTTTGATTTGAATTGAATAATACATAATTGATTCAATTATAAATTACTAATATAGGGACATGACAACCCTCCCCACTCAAAATTGCTTGTCCTCAAGCAACTATAATTAGATGTCCTAAAGTAATATTTTATAACATTATATTTTATTAGGTTTCCATTATATAAAATAACATTACACTCACTAATAATATAAAATAACCTCTATAAATGTAACAAATGAATATAGCTAATAAACTATAGTGCCATAAATAATATAGTGCCCTAAAATAATAATTTATAAATAGGGTTTTATCTTTTAAAATTTCAACACTATATTCTATAAATAATTTATTTTATAATTATATTTTATTAAGGTTTATGTACACAATAAATACTTTGGGTTAGTTGTTTACGTATATATTAATTTTTTTTTTTACTCCGTAGGTTACCCATAGGTGAAATATATTACCTTTTTCACCCCGTAGGTTACCTATAGATGAAAATAACTTTGTGAAATATATTACTTATAAGAACTAAATAGAGATGTCTTAATATATATATATTAGGAGTTGTTTTATTTATAATTTTTTTTCCCTTATTTACTCATTATTTATTACATATTTGTAAGTAAATTTTAATTTTTTAATATATCACATCATAACATATTTAGTAGATTTTAATTTTTTAATGTTACATCATAGATATATTTTAAAAAATATATATTTTAGCAATGTATTAAACACCATTATCCAGCAATTCATGAAATTCATACCTATTATTTTCATTGATTTTTTTTTAATTTTTTAATTTTTTTTAAACTATTATTCACAAGATGGTAGGATGACTGCTCTGATACCATTGTAATGTCCCCTTCTAGTAAGCCAAAAATTTTCTCAACCTTGCACAATTCTCAACTTAGTAAAAGAGAACATTAGTAATCTACTTAACCTTTATTTTAACATCGAATCATTAAAACTATAACATATTAGATCATATTCACATTTTATTTCTTATAATTCATTTCATCATCATTCATTATAACAATCCTAATACATAAATACATTCACATATATGTTATTCCTTTTATCATTGGTTCATGATATGACTTGTGAGGGACTTATGGTAGACTCTTGCGTTAACCAGCTCTAGATCACCAAGTATGATTTCATTAAGGAAATAGTTCCACCATCTCTTACGGAGGCCCAAAGGTTTCACTCACACACGGAGTCCCTCACCATTTGGCTCGTGGGATTTCACTCACACATGGAGTACCTCATCCAGACGAGAGTCACCATCCGTAGAGCAAAATTAACTTTTACAAGTTCTTCTAGGCCCAAGGATTTCACCCACATGCGGGGTTCCTCATCACTTGGCTCGAGGGACTTACGTCCAGTCGAGAGATACCTGGGCTAAAACAAACTATTCCAACTACGTCATACCTTAGAGGTGATAGAGGGGTTAAAGGGAGAGTCCTAGTCAGCTCCAAGCATATCACCAACTTATCCTTTTATTGATTTCATAAATATCATAATTGTTCTTATTATCATTTAACACAAGATGCCTTATATTAGACATCATGGCCTTATATCAAAATTGATCATATATCATTAACATTTATTATATTAATTTATTCCTATGCACATTCATAGTTTTGTCTAAGTTTCGTGCATTTATTTATAGTTAACATCATAATTGTATCTATTAATTTGACAGCCCATTTATATTCATAATCAGAAATGACAACACTATTATATCCTATCATCTTAATCCTATACCTATACCATATTCTCATTACCTTTTTATTATGCTATACATATGGTTTCATTCTAACATTTTATTCTATCATTTATATACATATCTAACATTATATATATTATATATATATCATTTTATCTTAGGATAGATGGCATACCTCTTTGTGCTTCTTCTCTTGTTGAATCTGCTGACTGGATTCTATTCTCTTTCGCCTATTCTTTAATATTTATATATTACAGTATTTGTTATAATATTAATAATATCTCTATATTATATTATTATATATGTTATTAATATTATTATATATATATATATATATTTATTTTTACTTCAATAATTCCTCCCTATATATATTTATGATATCTTTCCTACTTATGACTTAGAAATATATATATATATATAATGCGGATCTACATATATTTATTTATCGGATATTCTTTTTTTTTCCTTGCCGATTTCTTTTCTTTTTTTATCACAACCTTTATTTATTTCCCTTTCAAGGGATATGTTTGAAGAGACACATCTCTTATTATACCTGACGGTAAAAGACATACTTATCCTTTTATAATTTTTATTACTTTATATTATTCCCTTTTATGCACTGTGGTAAAACTAGTTCCAACCATATGTAACTCCATTGTTTATTTATATTATTTATATTTATATTATATCATTTATATTATAATAAATGATATATTATATATTTTATATTATTTATATTATATCATTTATATTATAATAAATGATATATTATATATTTTATATTAGTTATATTATATCATTTATATCATAATAAATGATATATGATTTATATTATATTATTTGTATTTATATTATTAGATATATTTATAATATAATATTATTATTTATGTGTTATTTATAAATATAATAATAATATATCTTGTTAATTGTTTCAATAAATATTATTTAAATATATTAAATATATTCAATTTATAATATCATTCATATCTTTGATTTGAATTGAATAATACATAATCGATTCAATTATAAATTACTAATATAGGGACATGACAGTCTGTAGGCTGTTTTGCTTCCTCTTTGCTAAGAGGACATTTCTTGCAGTTGACCATAGCCATTCTGTAATGTCCCACTCTGATTTTTTTTTCTAGATGTTTAGTTGAACCTGGTGCGTTTTATGTGTTTGAACATAACATTTGTTTTTTGTATGCATACATATATTCAGAAATAAAGTATTCTAACGCTACTCAGATGCTTATTTATGTGGGAAACAACCATACAACTAAAATATCAAATACCAAAATGAAGATTTGGCAATATAAGCAAGTTTATTACATACAACTAAAATATCAAATACCAAAATGAAGATTTTGTAGTATTATCTTGATTTTACACGCAAATTGTTTTTAGGACAATTTTCCTTGTACTTCTTTAGCAAGTCAGTTTCATTATTTTTAACCAGTTGGAAAAGGGCCATTGGATTAACCTCAGTGAATTATTATTGTTTTGGCTTCTTTTAATGGGAATCTAATTAATGTTATGATTTTAATTTGATGAATATCAGCTAAAGATTATGACTCCCTGCATTCTATTTGCTGGACCTCTGGGTGTTGGATTCGGGTGCCTCAAGTAAGTTTGTGGATGGGTTATTTTAGGTTGCATCTACAACACTTAATAAAATTTAAAATTAATCTGTTTTCCGAAATTTTGTCTCTGACTTCTGTTTTTTATGCTGTGCTTGGTTTATTGTTTACAACTTTACAGCTCTATTGGAATTTATCACATTCCCTCGTTGATTCCATCCCTGTCGAGCATGGCTATTATTTTTTCTGTAAGATAATTTTCATTATTGGATATTTGATTGCATTGGATGTTTCTTAAAACGCAACACTTACAGACTTAATACTAATGTTATTTTGGCACTTTTAACTGCAGATTGCTGTACATTTTTTAAGGTGCAAGGCCAATGCATGTGCATCGCAGACTTCCTTTTCTGGTATGCAACTTGCAACTGATCAACAAAACTAATTGATTGTTGTTAATATATGCAATAGTGTGGCTTGTCCAAAGTTTAACCTTCCATTACTATGTTTGCTTCTCCAATTTTTGTTTGCAAATTCTACTATTTTCTCTTTTTAGGTTCTACTCTGTGGCAAAATTTGGAACTATTTCTATGGGTGCTTCAACTAGTTAACAAGTCCAAGGGATGAAATTTCAGAATTTATAAGATTAGTTGCTAATTACAGGTGCCATTCTTTTAGCATCCGGGGCTTCTGTTGGGGCTTTAATACAGTGGTTAGTGCAGGTAATGCATTATTACTCAATAGCTCATTGTTGGTATGTCTTTTCCTGAAAAGGTTCTACTTTCTGTTTGTTAGCTCTTTCACAGATATTCTGGGCATTTATTTATTTTATATTGCAGCTATCTTTTTGTAACTGGGAAATCATAGGCAAATTCTCAGAAAGAAGCTGGTTTTAGTATACTGAGGACATTATGGACAAATCCCTTTATCGATGCTGATATGCGTGAGGTTAATACTCAACAATCTCCTAGTTTTAATACTTGACGTTTTGTTTGACATTTGGATTTGCATATTCAGCAAGGGAACACTGGAATTTTATGTTGGAAAACAATATTGTACTAAGCTCTTTGCATGTCTAATGAAGCGACTGTTGATCAGAGTATGTTGTTTCAATGGCAGCTTTTTGCAGTGGTACTGCCAGCAATTGTTGGATCAGGCATGTTCCAAATTGCTACATTTACAGATCTTTACTTTGCATCTTTCATTCCAGGTGCTGCTGCAAGCATTTCTTGTGAGCAACTGACAAACTTTTTATTATTATATTATAAAGGAACAGGAAAAACAAGCTTTCCAGTATTTTGAATTTTCCTTTTTTCTTTCCGATTTTTCAGTCCTCCAGTTAGTCCCTGATGTTCACAAATCATTACTGCTATCATTCAAGGAAATATTTGAAATCAGGAAGAGTAGATCTTCTAGAAGAGAATCAACAGGTCATATTATTGCCTGACCATCTTTTCATTGTACAGAGGAAGTTACTAGTTTTTATCGGTTGCAATATGCCAGTTGGACCTTGGGGTGGAGTTTGGAGCAGATTACCACTTTTTTGTTCTACATAGTTATCATCAAATATTAAGAATGGTTTCAGTGCCTAAAGTTCATGAAATATTATTTGCATTGGAATAATAAACTTCTTCCAAATCATTGATGGCTATAATTTTATATTACCTTCATCAAAACTATTGAAAGGTCCATAATACCTTGGTGACAATTTGGCTCTCTGAATGAACGTTCAAATGTTTGTATTCCTCTAGTGATTGATATCTTTCCTTTATAGTCTATATTTAATATGGCATGATATCTAGCTCTCTCCAATGTTCTTTCATATTCACATAATTCCTTTAGGCTTTAACATTTGATTTTGCATAGAAAATTTCCATTGAAATTCTTGATAGATCCATTTCTGAAAGAATACAACTACGTACATGCTCGTCCATTTTTCTAAGTTTGCTTTTTGCTGAATAATAAGTTTTCTTATTAGAGTGTCATTTTCCAAGTTAATTTTTTTCAATGCATATATATGCCATAGACAGTTTTTTCATGATTGGTTTATCCTCTTTTTGACCTCTAGTTGGGTGAATCATCACAACAGATGAAATCAATTCATTGCTAGAAGTTTCAAAAACATTATGAATCCTGTACCTTTCACTATTATGATTTTTTCATTGGCATCATGTTTGTTATGGCCTTTTGCCCTTTCGCTATGGAGCAACCAACTACCACCAATATTTGAGGACCCTAATTTGGTGTCCTAGGAAGAAAGAAAGATAAGAAGTATGTTAATGTCCATAAATGACCAAAAGTAGGTAAATAGAAGTTGAAAACTATAATCAATTTTGATAGAGAAGCACTAGGTTAAAGGGTACCCTAGATTACAAAAACATAAGGATTTAACATAAGACCACGCAATGGATTAAACCTTAAACGGTTAAACCCTATTTTATAAGAGCTAAGCACATATAGGCTTGTGAATGAAGCAACCCTCAAGGAAACATGGAGCTAACGAAGATGAAAGTAAGAAATCCAGAATAGAGACCACCAATGTCCTATATGTGTAGCAAGACATGGGCTAAGAGGACCTAAAATATCTGTAATGTCCCATACTTGTTAGGGCATTACATGAAAAGACAACGATCCACATAATACAAAGAGTTCATTAAAAGACTCATATGCTGGCCAACTCCTTGAAGTTAAGATTTATCCAATTATATGATGGCCGACCTCCCTTACACGGAGTGCCTTTCTCGTATAAGACAAAGACTCTATTATTAATAAAAGTAGTAGGGTGCGGTTAATAGAAATGGGGTAGAGCAATCAGAGATAAATATAGTTATAAGCATAATAAGACAAAAGTCTTATTTAATAAAGAGTGATTTAAAAGGTGACGATTTCATACTATATGATGCGATTAGTATTTAGAAATTAGAATAAGACAAAAAGAATATAGAAGTCATAAGAGGTGCAATCAATACTTCAAAGACAGCGATTACCTTTGAAGGAAGTCTAAAGAGATAAACTAAAGGCAACGATTATATTATCGCAGCGATCAGAATTGTTTTGTTAATACAGCAAATAAATATGAGAACGTGTGATCAGTAATGTTTAAAGAAACAATGATTTGAAAAGGGGCAGCGATCAAGATCTTGAAGGGGTGTGACTTCTTGTAAAGGTATCTCCCTTGGAAGAGATACATCCATTCATTCATTAAAGACACTTCATTTGACATGATATAAAAGTCATCAAGCAGAAAACATGATAGGCAGGGAATAACGGATATGGATATACAGCAGTTCTCATATAGCAGGACATGAATCAATCATCAATTGATCATTTGGATCATAAAATATGTAATGTCCCCATTTTGGTCTAGACATGATTTTGGGTTTGAGCTTGGTTCTAGAGGATGAAAAATGGTAATGTTGGCTCAACTAGTGATTTTGATTGGATTTTTGGCTAAGTGTTGCTAAGAGGTAGTGTTTTATCTAGCCAAACATCAAAGTTCTTCTAGTGGATAGAAATTGGAACAATGGAAAATACAATATTTAAATTGTGTTTTCATTGTGGGATCGATTGGTGCCAAGTGGACAAGCAAAAATCTTTAATTGCATTTTTCAATATCTAT
This sequence comes from Cunninghamia lanceolata, assembly GCA_027924645.1. NCBI lineage: Eukaryota > Viridiplantae > Streptophyta > Pinopsida > Cupressales > Cupressaceae > Cunninghamia > Cunninghamia lanceolata. The sequence continues at coordinate 13,025,418 of BSBN01001259.1, forward strand.
TTGCTATTGAATTCTAACACCAAGGATGAGTGTTTGGCATAGTTGGATGTGCTAACCATAGTTCAAAAACTCGCGAGTACCCGCTAATTCTCGCCTGCCAACCCTGATCGCGAGTTATCGCGTCAAAAACTAGCGGCCGGGTAATGCATAAAAATCGCTAGCGAGTTTAACCTGAAAACTCGCTATTTTTGACAAAAATTGTTGAAACTCGCCCAATAAAATAATAAAATGAAAATTTTCAGGTCTGTAAAAGTGCAAGGTGAGTTAAGTTTTTCATTTCGTGAGCTTTACAATGAAAGTTGTGGACGCGAATTAGGGTTTTTGGAGGTTGGACGAGCTGCAAGCTTTGACGACTCGATTTTAGTCACTAAAACGAATATTTTTAGGTTTTGTTTTTTATTATTTTTATTTTGTTTTTTGTTTTTTTTTTAAATTTAATACATTAAGTTTTAAAATGTGACGATTATTTTTTAATTAGTTTTTAAATATTAACATTGAATACATTAAAATTTAATATTTAAAATATTAAATTTAGACTTTTAATTATTAATATATTTAATATATAAAATTTAGCATATTTACAAAATTACAAATTTACAATATTTAAATTAAATTTTTTAACTTATTCATATTATAATATTTTTAAATTTAATATAATATTATTTTATATTAATAATTGTACTATATTTATATTTAAATATTTGCAAATTTATTCACAATGTTGTTTGTATTTTTGTATAATGTATTGAAATATTTGTGTTTTTGAAGAATATTTTTAATAATATTCTTAACTTATTGAACTTTAATTTTGATCTATATATGATATTATGAAGGAAATCAGTAATATGATTCATAAATTCAGTAATATGCATGTTTTAAAAGCATATTTTTAAAAATTGATGTTTTTTAATGTTCGATAACTTTGCCGAGTTATTGCCAAGTTTTTCCCCGGGTTTTTGCCGAGTCCCCGAGTTTTTAAAATTTTTGGGTCCGCTGAGTAATTGTCGAGTCCGAGTTTTTAAACTATGGTGCTAACACATGGATAAGGAAGATATCATTGAAATGGATACCAACGCATAAGGCTTATAGAGCTTTGTGCCAACACCAAGTGGGAAGAAGGTAATGTCTTTGGATCATGCGCTTGATACCGTGGATGGATAATATGCAAAGTCATTGAATGTTGAAAATCATTGAATCATGCACCCAACGTATGGAGGATTATATGGAGTTTTGTGTCATTCGCCCAATGGAGATAAAGCAAATTCAAATAACACATTGGATCAAGCAATTGAAACATTGGATAAGGTGAATTTGTCATTGCCAAAGGTGCCAACAGCCTAGGAGGATCGACACACAAGGGAAAGGGAGTTTTTAAAATGCAAATACCAAGTTTGTTAGCATTCGCCCAGCTATGAGGAAATTTTATTAAATGAAATGCATTTGAGCTGATGTGGAATCGCACCCAGCCATAAAGGAGAGATTTTATCAATAAAAAATACATTGGAATTGCTGGCTGCCGCCCAAGATAGTACGCTTTTGCCCAAGGCGTGGGTTTTTGAGGTGAAATGCATTCAATAAAAACAAGGATGATTTTAAATGATTTGTTCATTGATCCAATGCATGAAATTTCATTGGTGGACTTCAAGCAAATGGTTAAATCAAGCAAATTGGGACGCCAAGCCAAGCTCAAGGATAAATAGCACCATTTGTTTTCATTTTGCAACTTTTGATCATATGGTAAGCTTTCATACTTCATGTTTTATTGTTGGAAATTGCATTTTTCAGTCAATTATCAAGGTGATTCTCCCTTGATTGATGTGGTGATGATCCCATGTCATTTTATGAGATGATATCATGCAGATTTCATCATTGTTCTTGAATTGCAGGTTGATATTGAGGCATTTGAAGTGAATTTGCATCCCTTGGTCATTGAGAAAGACTACAAAGGTAGTCGATTTGACTATAAGTGTGATTTGTGTGATTTTTGACATCATTTGCATGGACTGAGTTTATAACAGCAAGCTGGAAATTTCATTTACATGGTTTTTAGGTTGGATTGGTGAAGACAATTGGATTTGAAAACAAACAAGCATCATTGGAAGCATTCCCAAGCCAATCACTCACTCTAGGAGCCAAACACCTGCCTTTGAATAGGGTTTTTTGATGAATTTTGTTGACATCTTCATTGCTGGAATTTATCAGTCATATCAGCAGTTGTAACAGCAGGATATAAGGAGTTTTCAGACTTGATTGAAGCTGTTTCAAACCCTAAGTTGAGCTGGGTTGATGTATTGGTCATTTTACTTGATATGGGCATTTATTCTCTAGGGTTATTGATGCAATTTGATGCATATTTGTACATGTAATAAGGTCTGATATGAAACAGTCATGGACTGTCATAAAAACCAGCTAATAAGCATTTGTAATTATCATATTTGAAGGCTTCAATAATGCAAGGTGTTTGAGTATCTAAGTGTTCAGATGTTTGTTGATGTTATTTGGCATTTTGTTCATTTTTAAAGTGAATTTGAAGGAAAAATTTGAGTCATCATTAGTAGGGTATTTTACAGTGGTATCAGAGCTTGGATTCTGCCAGCCTATGGGTTATGAGCCACTACATTGATCCTTTGCCACATCATTATAGAAGGAGAACAGGTACAATGGGAGATAGAAGGCATGCTAATCCGCAGGAAGACATTGATAACATGTTAAGAGAGATGGTTGATCATCAGCATGAGATAGCAAAACAACAACGTGAGACAAATCAGAATATTTTGAGGATGTTTCAAACTTTGATGAATAACAGGAACAACAATCAAATTAATCCAGGTAATCAGAATAATCAAGATGCTGGTAGTGTAGCAGGATCACCACCTCGTGCAAGGAGGACATGCACACTTACAGTTGAGAGACCTATGCAACTTATTTTTCTTCTTAGAGAAGATGAAGTAGAGGAGCCACAAGTTGAGGAAGAGGAGATTCCATTTGGTGAGAATTTGATATCTGTGGCTGATGAGTATGATTCACTTCTTGAGCATGTGAGGAATAAGATCAACCTCAATAATTACATAAGCCAAAAGCGAGAAAGTCAAAGGGGTAGAGTTGAATGTCCAAGGCAAAGAAGAGCACAACCTACACAGCCAAAGGAATACAAGGATGCATTGAATAAGATTCCTCTCCCTAGTTTTGATGGCAATGGTAAGCTAAGTGCTAGAGCATGGGTGAATAAGCTGGACACTTTTCTTACACTCAAGGCCATGAGTGAGGAAAAGGCTATACATTTTGCTACTATGTATTTGGAGGGTCTAGCATACGATCGGTGGCATCATGCACTTGTTTCACAACATTACAATAGGATCACTGCATATGATGAATTTGTTAATACTCATTACTAGGTTTGACCACAAAGATGTGGAGGTCTACTACCGTGAGCTTGCACAATTGAAATGGAGTGGTAGAGTGGATGCATATGTCAATGAATTTCAAAAGATTGCGGTTATGGTTCCTGACATGATTGACAGGAGGATCACAATGTTGTTTGTGGAAGGATTGAATGACAGGATTAGAGGTTTGGTTGTAATGTCCCCTTTCTCTTTGTAGTATTAGTCTATCATTGGGTTCCCGTAGACTGACAATTTGGTTAGGGAACCATTGTTGGTTTGGCATTGGATGGGTATTTCAAAGGTGAAGATGTGGTTTGGGTTCAGATTGGAGCCAATTGGCAGTGTCTAGTGATGACTTGGCTTGTTAGTGTCATACTTGTTATTTTTAGTAAGTTCGCGATTGGTGCCGTTTCGGGATTTTCTGAGTTGGGTTGGATTCATCTCGTTGAGACCTTTCTGGCGAGCTATTGATTGTGGAATTCCGAGCTCATCTTGGCAATTATTTTAAAGTCTGAAGGTTATTAATATTTAATTGTCAGGACTTTATAAATATAAAGCAAGTGACATGTATTAAAGTTATATTTTAAAAGGGGTCAATAGAGGACATGGGCGCCCATCCTAAGGGAGGAATAAAGCAATTTTAAAACATTATATTTGCTCCCAAAAAGCCAACACCCCTCTTGGAGAGCAAATAAAAGGAAAAAAAGTGAATTCATTTGTTATGCTTGAGTTTATGATATTGCTTGCTATTTTGCTCTGCTAGGGTTTGTATGAGGGTTTGAAGGGTTGATCCCATAAGGCTCTTGGAGATGAAAACCTCCCTAAGTAACAGCATTCTACAGATGTGCAATACCATCCAAAGATGCTTTTTGAGGTGGATACATCCAATATTCGCATTGGTGCTTTAGTGAGATTCATGTGTTTAGGATTTGAGGATATATTGTTCATATCATTTGCAATTTTTTTTTGGGCAGTTGAGATTAATAAACAGTGGTAGATTTGAGGAGATTGAAGTACTACTTTGGGACTGTATTTCCCCTTTCTTGCAAGTCGTACCTTGTTGTGGGAGATTTTGAGAAGTCTTACTTGTTTGGTCTTCCACTTCATTCATATTGTGTTAGCAGTGACATACAGATCAGATTAGAGCAGTTTATGGAAGGCGTTGGCACTTGCATCTACTGATGTTCACTACAGCCAGGCCGTACAAGGCTGCCAAAAGGACGTGGGGGTCATTTGGACTCCATTTTCATTGTAGCTGCCATTGTTTCACTTGGTTTGAGGCGTCTAGGGCCTATTTGGTAGATTTCCCACATTGTATGCACAATACTTTCATTATCATGGAGTTGTGAATGAATTCTATGCTACCCAGCTGTTGGTCTAGCTTCAACACATGTACGAAGTTGTATATTTTCATATGGGTATGTAATAGTAATTCGTATTTGGCCTATTTATGATCTGGGTATCAGTTATTTTGCTCATATTAGTTGTATATTTTCTAGGTTTTCAAATATATGTTATATTGCAATGTATCTGGCAACATCTCAAGAAAATTGAAACCGCTTCTGCATCTTCTCTCTAGTCTGAAAGAACACAAATAAAAATAAAAACAACACTATTAAGATCTTAAAAAGAACCAACAGGAACGGCACATTACAGTGGTATCAGAGCACAAGTCTTCCTGCCATCCTATGAGGTCAGATTCAGACATGCAGAAGAAAAAATGAGACATGTAGCCTGGTACACAGGTATTATCTCAGACGGAACATGTCAAGAACAGATATACAGGTTCCACAGATAGATCCTTTTGATACAGATACTAAGGTAATAGCCGCAGAGGAACAACCGGTAGTAATTTACAGCGAAGAGGAACCCCTCACAAGAAATATGGGTGACAAAGATCATGATGAACCTAGCTTGAGGGATATTCTGAACTCGTTGGCCAAGGGTCAAATGGATATAGTGAGGAGCTTTACTCGAATGAATGAGACGATGTGGGAATCACAGACAGAGTTGGCTCAAATCCTTACCCAGTTGATACCTCGTGATGTTAGGAACAACCGGGATAATAACAACAATAATGGGAGAAATAGGAATAACTTTGGGGACAGGAATAGGATTAATAATGGAGGTGACAAGCACAATGGAGACAAGAACAATGGTGACAAGCACAGAGATAGAGACGATGAGGGTGAAGCTTCACTCATTAACAAGAGAGCTACTCAGTTGACAGCAGGTGACAGACCTAGAATACCTGTCTTTGCACCCAGGAACAATGTTCCTGAATAGGAGGCTACACAGCTCGAGTTTCAGGTGAGATATTGAGAGACTGGCGGGCTTCAAGTGAGGAGTTTAGAGCTGAGATGACTTTTGGAGAGTACTTCGATCTCAGGATGAAACACAGACCCCGCAGGGGAAACAGACAGCAAAATCAGGAGCTCCAGAAGAAAGTCAGCAAGATGACTTTGCCTTACTTTGATGGCTCAAGCAAAACCACTGCTAGAGCGTGGGTCTAGAAGTTGGACAGTTATCTATAGATCAACCCTATGCCCGAGACTGATGCAATTACTTATGCAACTTTACATTTGGAGGGCAGTGCGCATAAATGGTGGAGCAATGGTAAGGTCACATTGCATCATGATCAGATCACTTCCTATGTTGAGTTTACTGCTAGGTTGATTGACAGATTCGACAAGAAAGATCTTGAAATGCAGTTCAAGGAGTTAGCTCAACTCAGGCAAGTGGGCTCAGTGGATGCCTACATCTCAAAGTTGCAGGACCTATCAGTTATTGTCACTGATATCGCAGAGCGTAGATTGATGATGCTTTTCATTGACAGGGTATCAGATCCTTTGCGTGGTTGGATAAAGGGTCTAGATCTAGCATCTTTACAGGAGGCCATGAAGAAGGCCCGTGACATGGAGTCCTCGGTATGGAGAAGTAAATTTCAGTCCAAAGGGTTCATGCACAAAAAGGATAAAGACAAAACATTTTCAAAAGGATTCAGGACAGCAGCATAAGAGTTCTTCTAGGTTGGATAGTGATCAGTTGAATGACCTTAGGAGGAAGAAGTATTGTTTTCATTGTCTAGAGCCTTGGGATCCTAAGCACAAGTGTGTTGCCCAAGGAAAAGCAAAATAGTTGGAGTATTTTTCAGTAGATGAGTCTGTGGAGTCAGAGCCACATTCAGAGCAGCAATCCGAAGCCAATGACTCAGGTATAGATGATGCATCTGAGGCATCTGATACAGAGGAGCAGACGGCCCTACCTACAGCACATCTCTCTAGCATTCAGAGAGGGGTCATTTAGGATGAGAGTACTTGGTGGGCAGCGAGTGATTACTCTAATAGACACAAGTGCTACTCATAATTTCATAGATGAGGGCTTGGTTGCTAAGAGAGGACTCAAAACCGAAGAGTTCGAAGGCTTTAAGGTGAGAGTGGCAGACGGATTTGTTCTCACCTGCACCAGGAGGATACCCAATGTCACCATATTGTTGAATGATTACACTTGCCAGTCAGATTTCTATGCAGTTAGCATGGGTGAGATGGATGTTGTTTTGGGCATGCGATGGTTGCATGACATTGGGGAGTTCACATTCAACTTGAGGACTATGGAGATGGAGTTTGAGGTGAACGGAAGACGACATGTGCTCAGGGGAATTTCAGATGGTGGGTTGAGAGTGGTTTCACTCAAGAGGATGGAGAGATTGATATGACATGATCAGGTGCAGTGGACAGCAAAGGTGATGGTGATGCCTACAGTGTTAGAACAACAGAAGCATGAGTATCCATCTGATATACAAGCTCTCTTGACTAAACACACCAAAGTGTTTAGTGACATACCACTAGGTAGACCCCCTGATAGGGGTATTGAGCACATCATTGAGTTCGAGGAGGGTGCTAAGCCCGTGATTACCACACCATACAAGCACTTAAGGAGGTATAAGGATGAGATCGAGGAAGCTATCAAAGAGCTTCTCGAAATGGGGCACATAAGGCCAAGCAAAAGTCCATTCGCTTCTTCAGTGGTCTTGGTTAAGAAGAAGGATGGGACTCTCAGAATCTACATAGATTACAAAGAGCTTAATAAGAAAACTATCAAAAATAGATACCCCATACCTCGCATTGATGAGCTCATAGATGAATTGCACGAGGCATGCTACTTCTTAAAAATTGATTTGAGATCCGGTTACCATCAGATACGGGTCAGGGAAGATGGGCGTTTTGAGTTTTTGGTCGTGCCTTTTGGTTTGACCAATGCACCAGCCACCTTCCAATCCTGCATGAACAAGGTATTCAGAGAGTAGCTACGGAGATTTGTGTTGATATTTTTTGATGACATATTGATATACAGCAGGACTTGGGAGGAGCACTTGAAACACATTGACATTGTCTTTAGCATTCTTGAGCGTGAGTCATTATACGCCAAGATGTCAAAGTGTGAGTTTGGGATGACCGAGTTATTGTACTTAGGTCATATTATCAATGTTGGTAGTGTGAAGGTGGACCCGGAAAAGATTTGAGCAATCATTGATTGGCCGCCACCAAAGAATCTCTCTCAACCCAAGGGATTCCTTGGTCTTCGTGGATATTACCACAGATTTGTGAGGGGATTTTCACAGTCAGTTGCCCCCCTTACAGACTTGACTCGGAAGGATGCATTCAGTTGGTCAGGTGGTGCACAGGAGTGTTTTGACAAGTTTAAGGAGTTGATGAGTACTTGTCTTGTGTTGGCCTTTCCAGATTAGAGCAGGCCTTTTGAGTTACAGTGTGATGCCTCAGGGGAAGGCATCGGTACGGTCTTAATGTAGGATAAACACCATATAGCGTTTGAGAGCAGGAAGTTGAGGGGTTGGAAAAGAGCTACAACATTTATGACAAGGAGATGTTAGCCATCATGCACGAGTTGGCTAAGTTCATACAGCATTTGGTTGGGAGTGAGTTTGTGGTGAAAACAAATCACAATAGTTTGAAGCATTTCCTTGGACAGAAAGACCTGAATGATAGGCAACAGAAGTGGGTTAGCAAACTTCGGGCCTATGACTTTGACATTGTTTACGTCAAAGGAAAGAAAAACATTGTTGCTGACACCTTATCCAGGAGACCACATTTGTGTGTAGTGGGTGCTATTACAGAGGATTGGAAAGAGATGATATCTGTAGAGTATGCCAGAGACAAATGGGCTTCTGGAATCATTGATGGCACTATCCGAAATGACAGGTATTCAATGGTAAATGATTTGATCATTTACAAGGACAGAATTTTTCTAGTGCCAGGATTAGAGATGAAACAAAAGGTTTTGAGAGCATTCCACGACTTGCCTATGGCTGGACACCCCGGTTACTTCAAAACATACAGGCAGGTGAGAGCGTTTCACTTGGAAAAGCCTCAAAACAGAAGTGTTGAAATATGTGAGAGTGCCCAACATGTCAGCAGAACACTCTTCTCCAGGTGGATTATTGCTGCCCGTACCAATTCCTGAGAGGAAGTGGGATAGTATTTCTATGGACTTTATCACAGGTTTACCAAAAGTCCAGGGTCGGGATTGCATCTTCGTGGTAGTGGACAGATTGATGAAGTTTGCACACTTCTTTGCCATTCCTACCACCTATACTGTAGCATAGGTTGCAGAATTATTTTTCAGAGAGGTATTTCGTCTTCACGGTTGCCACAGAGCATTATGAGTGACAGGGACAACAAGTTCTTAAGTAATTTTTGGCAGGAGCTCTTTAGGTTGATAAGGACAGAGCTCACACCTAGCACCAGCGACCACCCGCAGACAAATGGTCAGACAGAGATAGTCAATAAATGGGTGGAAGGATACCTTCGTAATTATGTTGCAGGGCAGCAAAAGGCATGGGTTAAGTGGCTTCGCATGGGTGAATATTGTTATAACACCACCTACCACATGTCCATCCAGATGTCATCGTTTATGGCACTATATGGGTACGATGCACCAAGATTTGTGGATTTGTTGTTTGGTGATAGCAGTGCCTAAGGCCAAAGACCTTCTGCAGGAGTGTCAAGACATCATGAGGTCTTTGAAGGAAAATATTCAGAAAGCTCAGAATCAACAGAAGCAGTATGCAGATCAACATAGCACTGAGTGATCATTCGAAGTAGGTGACATGGTGTATTTGATGCTGTAGCCCTACAGACAATCCACTCTCAAGAAGAGTGGAGCAGAGAAGCTTAAGCCATGCTACTATGGACCGTTTAGGATCTCCAAGAGAGTTGGGGAAGTGGCTTACGAGTTGGAGTTGCCGGCAGATAGCAGGGTACACAATGTGTTTCATGTATCTCGCCTCAAGAAGGTGTTGGGGCATAATGTGACACCATCTGCAGAGTTGCCTCCTCTTGATGAAGAGGGGAAGTTGATTTTAGTACCCGAGGCTATTATTGATACCAAAGAACGTACCTTGCGGAGGAGAATCATCAGAGAGTATCTGGTCAAATGGAAAAACTTGCCAATGGAGGATACCACTTGGGAGAGCGAGCAAATTCTATCGCATCCTGATCTGAGATTGCTTGAGGCAAGCAATCTTAGGGAGGGCGGACTGTAATGTCCCCTTTCTCTTTGCGGTGTTAGTCTATCATTGGGTTTCCGTAGACTGACAATTTGGTTAGGGAACCATTGTTGGTTTGGCATTGGATGGGTATTTCAGAGGTGTAGATGTGGTTTGAGTTCAGATTGGAGCCAGTTGGCAGTGTCTGGTGATGATGTGGCTTGTTAGTGTCATACTTGCTATTTTTTGTAACACCCACTCTAATCTAACAAAATTATAAACTTACATCTAATAACAGAATTTCAGCGGAAAGATTAACTAACTATTATGAAAATAGTATCGAATGCAATAGAATTCAAATTTCAACTAACTTTCATTTTCAACTGAAATAATCTTTTCTAACAGAATACATATAATCAAGAATAAACAAACTTTTGATTAACTATATTTGTCCAATAAAATTCAAATATTAAGATAGGAAGAGAGATTAAGAAAAGTACAACTTGAATAGTTTCCTGCTGATTTGTTCGTAAGATCCTCCTCTGGATTCTGGAAAAAGGAATATCAACAAGGACTTTATCCACCCAACCAAGACCAATTGGTCTCCCGTGCTTCTTCAACTGAAGAAACCCGACCCTTCACGAGGGTGATTAGCGAGGAATCTAATAACAACAATATGCCTTTGAGCTTGGTGTCAAGAACCTATACCTCCTGATCGATATTTTCCTAAAGGTACCTCCTAATTGGAAAAATCACTCTGACTAGTGGTATATCAGGTACTTGATAGATGACAGATGCCTATACTGCATTGTAACCTTGGCCAAGGATTTCTAATAATTATCTCACACTATTGTGTCGTCAGCATTCACCCTTGCTCGGCATTGACATTATTTTATATGTTTCTTTTTGGTTACAGGTTTGGATGAAAATCATGTATAATCCACTTGACATACTTACAGATTCATAAGAGATATGGCATAAGAACATTTAGACAGAAAGGTATCCATTAACTCGGTGACCGAAGTCAAATTTCTCAATGAGAATAGATAAGTGGATGTAAGTATATATATATATATATATACAGATATAAAGAAAAATACTTCTGCAAATTCAAAAGATTTGGTATTTGAAAGACACATATGGATTCAGGAGGTTGTTCATGAATCACAGAATAGAAAATACAGAATGACAGAATTAATTGGTAATCTTGGTCAGCTACGGCTATCCAAAATAATGTATTTCTATCCATTGCATGATGAACTATAGTATATTGAAAGGAACCATTGTCTTGCCTGAATAAGCTTTTACAAGTCGAGGCTGAGGAATATGCGACTGCAAAGACAAATCTTGATTGCCGAACTGGTTCTTACTACCGCTCCTATGATATTGATTCGACAGAGTAAGAAAAGGTATGAAGCTCACGCACAAGGATTATATGGTTCGGATTTCTGAGTTGCAATGACGAGGACACTCAAAAGAATGCAAAACAATGTTCATAGCACAGCTTACAAATCCTGTGAATGCTTTTGGAAAGAGGGTGCGAATGCTGCTTCCAAAGATTGAATAAAGAATGACAATGAAAAGGATGAATGCCAACAAATAAAGGCATGCCCTCTCCTTCCCCCATCCGCTTGCAAGAAGGAATGTTTCCTTCTTGCGTGCGGGCGGAGTGGAGTTACACACAAGACTTCAGCTCGCACACCACCAAGCGCTCCTCAAGAGGTGAGCAAAAATATATTTTATTTAATATACATAAGGAAAATAACTCTTACCAACTTGAAATATATACGTATATATATGTGCCTTGGCCAAGGCTACAATGATGTAGTTGTCTAGACTTAGACTTAGGCAATATTGTTGTTTTTCGATTCTCATAACCACACCTCTCCCTGTTGATATCCCTTTGTCCTTATCACTTGATTTATCCTGCAAACACTTCGACAATTAATGAAGGTTAAATCATTTCCTTGATACGAACATTAATAAATATTATATCCATACATCCATTCTCACATATAATTGAAAAGTATTCGCATATAAAAGAAAATCATTCTCACATAATTATACACATTATCCAATGAATAAATTTCATATTCACATGAAAGCAGTTATACACAACTAACAACATAACCAACGTTTCATTGTTCAGAAGAAGGGGATGTAACATTTTTAGTAAGTTCGGGATTGGTGCCGTTTCAGGATTTTCAGAGTTGGATTGGATTCGTCTCGTCAAGACCTTTCCGGCGAGCTATTGATTGTGGAATTTCGAGCTCATCTTGGCAATTATTTTAAAGTCCGAAGGTTATTAATATTTAATTGTCGGGACTTTATAAATATAAAGCAAGTGACATGTATTAAAGTTATATTTTAAAAGGGGTCACTAGAGGACATGGGCGCCCATCCTAAGGGAGGAATAAAGCAATTTTAAAACATTATATTTCCCCCCAAAAAGCCAACGCCCCTCTTGGAGAGCAAATAAAAGGAAAAAAAGGTGAATTCATTTGTTATGCTTGAGTTTATGATATTGCTTGCTATTTTGCTCTGCTAGGGTTTGTATGAGGGTTTGAAGGGTTGATCCCATAAGGCTCTTGGAGACAAAAACCTCTTTGAGTAATAGCATTCTACAGATGTGCAATACCATCCAAAGATGCTTTCTGAGGTGGATACATCCAATATTTGCATTGGTGCTTCAGTGAGATTCATGTGTCGAGGATTTGAGGATATATTGTTCATATCATTTGCAGTTTTTGTGTGGGCAGCTAAGATTAATAAACAGTGGTAGATTTGAGGAGATTGAAGTACTACTTTGGGACTGTATTTCCCCTTTCTTGCAGGTTGTACCTCTCTCAACTTGGTCGTACCTTGTTGTGGGAGATTTTGAGGAGTCTTGTTGTTTGGTCTTCCACTCCATTCATATTGTGTTAGCATTGACATACAAATCAGATTAGAGAAGTTTATGGAAGGCGTTGGCACTTGCATCTATTGATATTCACTACAGCCAGGCCGTACAAGGCTACTAGGAGGACGTGGGGGTGATTTGGACTCCATTTTTATTGTAGCTGCCATTGTTTCACTTGGTTTGAGGCGTCTAGGGCCTATTTGGTAGATTTCCCACATTGTATGCACAATACTTTCATTATCATGGAGTTGTGAATGAATTCTATGCTACCCAGCTGTTGGTCCAGCTTCAACACATGTACGAAGTTGCATATTTTCATATGGGTATGTAATAGTAATTCGTATTTGGTCTATTTATGATTTGGGTATCAGTTATTTTGCTCATATTAGTTGTATCTTTTCTGGGTTTTCAAATATATGTTATATTGCAATGTATTTGGCAACATCTCAAGAAAATTGAAACCCCTTTTGCATCTTCTCTCTAGTCTGAAAGAACACAAGTAAAAATAAAAAATAACACTATTCAGATCTTAAAAAGAACCACAGGTATGGCACATTACATTGGTCAAAGTTCACAAGCCGTCTACACTTGAGGAGGCCATTGAGCTTCCACTTGACTTGGATACCACTCACACATTCACACCTTAAAGGAAGAATTTCAAAGAGGAGAATACAAATCCGAAAGCTCGTGAGTAGCCCACTCCAAAGAAAGATGAAGGTAGTACTTCGAAGATGGATTATGAGGGAAGAAAGAACTTCGTAGGAAGAAGTTATGCTTCACTTGCAAACAACCTTGGGAGATTGGTCATAAGTGTCTTGGCAAAGGTAAGGTGCACTACATAGAGGTAATTGATGAGGTAGATGATGATTCTACTTCGGATAATGATCACGAACAGCCAACACTTAATTTGGTGAGTGAAGGTAACAAGAGTTCTAGAATTGCTTATCTTTTAGGAGGTTCAATGTATAATCCATTCATTTTTGAGGGTACATTGTTTGGTTGCGAAGTTTTGGCATTTCTTGATAGTGGAGCTACACATAATTACATTGATGAAGGTTTAGTGAATAAGAGAGGTTTGGAATGTGATGTCTTCGAGGGCTTTGATGTAGCTACAACAGGTGGACTCACTATCCTTTGCAAGAAGAAAGTGAGCAAGCTTAGCATTATATTTGGTGAGTATACACTTTGTGATGACTTTTATGTAATTGATTTGAAGGACAATGAGATTGTACTTGGTATGTAATGGCTACATTCACTACAAAAGGTCATCCAAGATCTACAAGCTATGGAGTTGAGTTTCCTACATGATGGGAAACAAATTGTTATGAGAGCCCTCAAGTACACTTTGCCTCATCAAATAATAGCCAAATCTATGATTGCTATAGGTCATGTCTTGTCTCATGAAGACATATATGAAGCAATTGGAGAGAATTGTATGGAACCGGCATTCGATGGTAAGCATTTGAATTTTGAGTGGGATGACAATTCTATTGAATGGCATGACATCATACCTGATTTGTTTGAGGACAGCACTCCTATGGCTTTGCATTTTCATGAGATAGACATGCTAACACCTTTGGATGATAGTTATTTGTGGTCTACTAATGATGGCATACAAATTGGAGTGTTGGATATGGTAATTTTGTTGAAAAACAGGGCACTACACAATCTGATTTTGTCCATTAGACATTTGCAGAGGTGGAAAAGACACAAGAAAGGTGTGACATTTGGCTAGAAAGAGCAAAGGAAGCTAAGCTAGTTGCTGGTCAAGCAGAACAACACCTTGAAATGGTCAAGGGAATGAAGCAATCGGTCTTGTTTACTCATTTTGGATCAGCCATTGGTGATTTGCATGAGTGTGACAATGAGGATTCAGGTTTGCATAATACATTGATTTCCATTGGAGAGGTTCAGCCTACTCTTGAGGAGACACAACATCATTTTGATGATGCTTTCTTATTGGTACATGTGGATGATTATTCTTCATTGTTGAGTAGTGAAGTATGTGATTTCAATTTTAGCACAACAAGAATGGATACATGTCATGTCCCCATAATAATATTATATATATATATATTGATATTTCATAAATATCATATATTAAATATCATTATACAAATATAATATATATAATACGATATATTATTATATTATTAAATATAGATATAAATTATAATAATGATATTTATTATATAATAATATATCTATGAATAATATTATAATTATATATGTATAATATAATAATAAAATAAATATATAATATTATATTATAAACATAAATATTGAAATATATATCAGTGTGTTGATAATCTGAATGTTATAGAAGGATTAATATAAGTTACATGGCAGCCAGCAACACAAAAAGAAAGGCAAATCGTGGACCAAAGGGGAGCCCATAGATGGGCGATCATATTAATAGACTTAAGCAAACACTAAGGTAAAGCAAATGTTGACAAAAGCAATACAATCTCAAAGAAATCACGTAGAGAAGTAATATATGCAATGATCGGATGAAATTAAATCAGTGTAGTCAAAGGAAGGCATCGGCTATAATTAAATAGCATTGGTTACGAAGGAATAAAAGTAAGTAAAGATCATTAAAGGCCGACTTAAGAGTTAACAATATAATTAACGATCCATGGAGGGACATGTCCGGTCATCATGGCACCCATTCTAAGTTATTTAAAGAATCAAGAGACGTTGGGAAAGCATGGAACAATCATCTCATCAGATCTCTGCAATAGAAAATATACCATCGCCTTTCATCATCGAATCAGACCAATAATCATTTCTCTCTCCAATATAAACATAAGAAGGCAGAACCACTAACTTTGCAATCAATTCACTCCTATGCACTAAATCTGAGTTTATCAATATCGACGGCCAGCATATAAGGCATATCTGGTCATCATTATATCATTTTACAGTCTATTGATCTGCCACCGATCCAGTATTGCATCTGGATTAAGCGCAACAAATTACAGGTACATGACTTCCAACTTATACTATGATTCATACTTCAAACTAAGCGGAAATAGGATTACAATAAACTGGTTTATAGTAATATTAGTGGAATCATGAGATCATCTTATAGGACACAATAAATGAAGTATAGAATGATCAATGCAATCATATACATAGAATGGGATTAGATCATATTATTGTTACAGCTGTTAATATATGATTGAACATGCTCATAGATAGGGGTTGAAATAGAAATATGATATGGAAAGAATAATGTAGAATGCATCAGTCATAAATAGTAATGCTGTCATATCTAAATACAGAATAAATGTTATGATTAAGGAACAGTTATATATAATAAGTAGCATAAGGATAGAATCAATTAGTAAGATCATTATAGAAATGGCTATCATAGAATAAATGAATATATGGAATTAATTGAAATATATGATAAGGATCTTATGGACTGAAAGCTCATAACTATGATTGAGGCAAAAGAATGTATATTACCAAATAATGAGATAATATAAAATCTTTCTAAGTGCAATGCGTAAGTCATGGAATACCCGGGATGAGAAAGTAGGCCTCATCGTTAATCCACCAACACACCATATAGTTGAGACTAAGGGTTAGCAATTGACCTAATGATGGGTAACACTCGAGCTGGTGAGATATCACCCCTCCGAGCTAAGTAAATAGGCCCTTATCTCAAGCTAGTGAACTATCACCCCTTCGAGATAAGTGGAGAGGCCCTTGTCTCAAGCTGGTGAACTATCACCCCTTTGAGATAAGTGGAGAGGCCCTTGTCTCAAGCTGGTGAAAACATCACCCCTCCGAGACAAGTGGATAGGCCTTTGACTCAAGCTGATGAAGTCCTTCACCCCTCCGAGACAAGTGGATAGGCCTTTGACTCAAGCTGGTGAAGTCCTTCACCCCTTCGAGTCAAAGGAAAGGAACATTGGACCCATGGCAATATTGCGCCCTAATAAACCCTCTCTTGTTGGGTGAGTGGTTTGATTAACATGTAGGCCCAAGTATGTCTCTCCCGGGGTAAATCATGAAACATGTATAGTAGATAGTGAAAGGTATAATGCATATAGATTATGATTATAAGGCTTGATTTAATATATCTTTGTGGTTAATATAATTAGATAAGAAGGATTGAATTCTAATGTACTCTTTTACGAGTTGAAATTGTTTGCAAGGTTGCGAAAATTTTGGCTTGCTAGAATGGGACATTACAATACATTTGTGTTTAGCATCCTTCATCTATTCATGTTACTATTCAGTGGTAGAAGGATTTTCAGCTTCATTGGTTCATTGCTTGGCATCTATACCTTAATGATTGACATCTATATTGGTATGGATGTGTTTGTATCATTGTGCAACAGTGGAAGCGGTCCCAAGATCTTCTACATCAACAAATTTGAGAGTACTTGTGTGAGTATCTATGGAGAAATTAGATGGATTTGGGATCCTGGTATTCATTGATGATCATTTGGCACTTGCGATTGCTTGGGGCAAGCAATCTTGGGGTGGGAGGACTTGTAATGTCACCATTTTGGGCTAGACATGATTTTGGGTTTGAGCTTGGTTCTAGAGGATGAAAAATGGTAATGTTGGCTCAACTAGTGATTTGGATTGGATTTTTGGCTAAGTGTTGCTAAGAGATAGTGTTTTATCTAGCCAAACATCAAAGTTCTTCTAGTGGATAGAAATTGGAACAATGGAAAATACAATATTTAAATTGTGTTTCATCATGGGATCGATTGGTGCCAAGTGGACAAGGAAAAATGACAATCTTTAATTGCATTTTTCAATATCTACTTGCTATTGAGTTCTAACGCCAAGGATGAGTGTTTTGCATAGTTGGATATGCCAACGCATGGATAAGGAAAATATCATTGAAATGGATGCCAATGCATAAGGCTTATAGAGCTTTGTGCCAACTCCAAGTGGGAAGAAGGTAATGTCTTTGGATCATGCACTTGATACCTTGGATGGATAATATGCAAAGTCATTGAATGTTGAAAATCACTGGATCATGCACCCAATGCATGGAGGATTATATGGAGTTTTGTGTCATTCGCTAACTGGAGATAAAGCAAGTTCAAATAACACATTGGATCAAGCAATTGAAACATTGGATAAGGTGAATTTGTCATTGCCAAAGGTGCCAACGGCCTAGGAGGAACGGCACACAAGGGAAAGGGAGTTTTTTAAATGCAAATACCAAGTTTGTTAGCATTCGCCCAGCTATGAGGAAATTTTGTTAAATGAAATGCATTTGAGCTGATGTGGAATCGCGCCCAGCCATGAAAAGAGAGATTTTATCAATAAAAAATACATTAGAATTGCTGGCCGCCGCCCAAGATAGTACGTTTTTGCCCAAGGCGTGGGTTTTTGAGGTGAAATGCATTCAATAAAAACAAGGACAATTTAAAATGATTGTGTTCATTGATCCAATGCATGAAATTTCATTTGTGGACTTCAAGCAAATGGTTAAATCAAGCAAATTGGGACGCCAAGCCAAGCTCCAGGATAAATAGCACCATTTGTCTTCATTTTTTGCAACTTTTGATCATATGGTAAGCTTTCATACTTCATGTTTTATTGCTGGAAATTGCATTTTTCAGTCAATTATCAAGGTGATTCTCCCTTGATTGATGTGGTGATGATCCCATGTTATTTTATGTGATGATATCATGCAGGTTGATATTGAGGCATTTGAAGTGAATTTGCATTGCATTTGAAGCCCTTGGTCATTGAGAAAGACTACAAAGGTAGTCGATTTGACTATAAGTGTGATTTGTGTGATTTTTGACATCATTTGCATGGACTGAGTTTATAACAGCAAGCTGGAAATTTCATTTACATGGTTTTTAGGTTGGATTTGTGAAGACAATTGGATTTGAAGACAAACAAGCATCATTGGAAGCATTCCCAAGCCAATCACTCACTCTAGGAGCCAAACACCTGCCTTTGAATAGGGTTTTTTGATGAATTTTGTTGACATCTTCATTGCTGGAATTTATCAGTCATATCAGCAGTTGTAACAGCAGGATATAAGGAGTTTTCAGACTTGATTGAAGCTATTTCAAACCCTAAGTTGAGCTGGGTTGATGTATTGGTCATTCTACTTGATATGGGCATTTATCCTCTAGGGTTATTGATGCAATTTGATGCATATTTGTACATGTAATAAGGTCTGATATGAAACAGTCATGGACTGTCATAAAAACCAGCTAATAAGCATTTGTAATTATCATATTTGAAGGCTTCAATAATGCAAGGTGTTTGAGTATCTAAGTGTTCAGATGTTTGTTGATGTTATTTGGCATTTTGTTGTTCATTTTTAAAGTGAATTTGAAGGAAAAATTTCAATCATCATTAGTAGGGTATTTTACAAAATATTACAGCAGACATTCGATCTGCAGGATTATAACTATTGGTTCAGTCATATAGACTATTAAGGACAGCAAAGGAATACATTACCAATTCTGAACTAAACTAGAAGTTAAATAAGAATCTTTATTGAATGTACAGGTCAGATCACGATTGACTGTTAATTATCTTACTTATTGCATATTGCTGTCATATATATATAAATGAAGGCCCACCAATCAAAGAAGAATGGTGAGGGACTGTTTGGAGGGAACCCTGCCATGCCTCCCTAAGGGACTGTTTGGAGGGAGAATTGTTGACACCCTTCCATGCCTCCCTGAGGGGATTGTATGGAGGGAGAATTGTTGACAATCTACACCCTACCATGCCTCCCTGCACCATCCATTTCTATGACTGAATTTTGTAAACAAACTGAGTTAGTTGCATAGTAATGTATGTGTAATCTCTCTATATTGATATTGTTTATAAATTTGAATGCAAGGAAATCTTATCTAACCCTAATGGTTAAAGACGTATATTTGTATATCTATGTTTTGTATATGTTTTTTCCTATGTTATGATTGCAGAATTCAAGTACAAGAAATTATGCAGTTTTGAAGATAATATAAATGGTAATTCAAAAACCCTAAATCTAACTTGTGGCAATTTCAACTTTCTAGGGCAAATTAGGTAAGGGACATTACAATATCATCATCTATCACCAGTAAGGGCCAATGCACTTTTTTATAATGCTCTTAGGCAAATGTCCACAATTGAGGGGACCATGTTGGGCAATCCTAGAACTCAAGTACTCCTTGTAGAATCTCTCTTATCGTCTACATCCCATGACTTTCTATTGGTAAAGAAGAAACTAGTGTGTGTTTTCCTTCACAACATGACTTGTGAACAAGGGAAGGCTCTTGATTTCAAATGAAGTGGATCTACTCTACCTAGATTAAAACTAGGGGGCATGGGGCGTGTAGTAGTAATACTCAAAGAGGAATGTTTTCTCTTGATCTATTCCAATTTGAGTGTAAATTGGGCATATTGTGTGCACATTTATTGTCTCCAATGCCCATATTGAGTTGAAAGTAGAAATTAATAAGAATAACAACTCTAGGGTTTCCCTTGATCTATGCTTAAGGATGAAAACCTCATGAAGAAAAAGGACTAGGCACTTGTAACCTAGGTATCAAAAGAAAGTGGATAGAGAACCACAATTCTTTGCATAGAAAGTGGTATCTACCTTGGATCTCATAGTAGTAGGGCTTTTGAAAATAAGATATGGCAAACAAGTCAAGCCCCGAAATAAGGGATTTAGTCTCAACTTGTAATTTGAGAGAGTAAATTTCATTTGGCCAAAGAAAGTTTTCAAGCCATTTGGCCAATTATTTATAGAGATTAATTAAGCTGAATGAAAATGGCATCTATAATACACAAGAAAAATGTTTGTAAAGAGCCAATTTGCCACTAAGGTGGAGATTCCTAAGTGATGAGAACATATTGCTGTTATATATCTTCCTTGACAATCCTTTTGGTCACCCTTGGGGGAAGAAGGTTAGGGGATGTAGATTGGTTTACAAGATACCAGCAACATTGATGCCTAGTGGGGCCCAAAGAGGTGGTCTTTGAAAAGGACCAAATCCCTTTACTAGCCTAGGTCGAGTTATCCAAGGATCTGACTTTGTTAGTACAGAAATTCATAGAAGGTAAGTTTGAAGATACTTTCAAGGTGAAGGTGTTGGTGTACTCATTGGTGATGATGTCCAATCATTTTTTGGCATTGCTTTTGTCTTCTATTGAATCTTTTTCTGATACCATACAATCACCTTGATGATTGACATTTCTAAGCCAAACAACCAATTTGTTCCTTACCTTCATTGTGGTAGAACCTTACTGCAAGGAAGAGTATTGGAAGTTTTTAGAGCAACTCCTCCAAGGATGCTTTATTTCTTTTCTCCCTCATCTCATTATTTAGTGTTTTGTATCTGAGTTGTGTCAGGAGGATCTTGGACTTGTTTGAAAGGGGGATAATGTAGCTTTCCATGTTAGGTATTGATGTCAATGTATAAAATAAATGTTTTTGTAGCCAACTTTGCTATGTTGCTTATTTTTGTAATGATTGCTTAGGTAATGTGTTTGTCATATTTCAGTTGTGGGCAGTCGGGTTTACAGTTGTGTCTCAACTGCAACCATTCAGCCTTATAAATAGTTAGTCAAATGTTGGGGTAAGGGCTTTGTTGTCACAACTTCACAAGTCCATGTACAAGCACAATAATTGTATTTTACACTACCTATGCAATAGAGTCATTATTCTCTATGCTCCTCATTCATTATTCATGGTAGGTGATTTTAATTCTCATCAATTAGTATTCTTGGTAATGTAACATTTTTTTGCAAACTGGACATGTCCAAGGCCTTTTTAGATTTGACTATAGGCTTCTCCAACAAAAGAGCAAGTTACATTTAGTTTTAATGGGTAGGTGATTAGATGGACACGTAGTGGCATCCATGCTAACTTTCTATGTTGTTATCAATGGCAAAATAGGGAACTGATTTAAAACTGCTCGTGGTTTAACTTTAGGGCATGTCGATGCCTGCAGCCCCTATCTCTTCATCATTATGGGAGAGACTTCTCTGGCTCCTCATAGTCAAACAATAGGAAGGCAAGATATATGAGCTGTCATCCTTTGAAGGATGCACTATACACTTAGGATACCATTTCACAAATGACACCCCAATTTGCTCAACCTTAATGCTACAAGAAATAGTTCACCTCACCTACCAAAAATCCTCTAGACAACAAATTCATGAAAGCAAATCCATATTAATCTTTGCCAATATCCCAAGAGATAGGAAAAAAACCATTATTGACATTCTAGGATACAAGGAAGGACATCTTCCAGTTAATTGGCTTCGCTACCCCATACATAGGAAAGCGAACACAATGTATGGGAAACAATTGCATGAAGAATGATAAACAAATCTCTAACATTTGCCAAGAGAGTTTAGCTGGTCCTAGCAGTCTTACACTCATTGTCAGTGTATTTAATCCTTACTACCACTCCCAAAAAATGTTGAAATGAGCCATACAGCTTTAACAAAAAGAAAAATTATGGCAGGGCACAAAGGAGACTTTCAAATATCTCTAGTTGCATGGCAAATTATCACCAAGAGTAAAAGTGAAGGTGGGGGGGAATATTAAAAATCTGCACAAGTTCAACCACTCACTTGCAGTGAGGTTTGCTTGGTGCCTTTGACAACATGAATGTGCACCTTGAGCTTTGATAATCTGACATCATTACCTTTGGAATCCATTAGCTGACCCAACAAAGATTGTTCTTGGAGCTAAGATTTGTTCAATCAATTTAGTTCAAATTCCCCCTATCAATATAGACGATTGCAAACCTACATGATACAGCAATGCATCCCCTTCTTTTCTTTTTCCTCACTTCCCTACCCCCTATGTCATTTGCAACGCAAGGGAATGGCAAGGGCCATCCTCTAGCCATCTTCCTGCCATGAAATCAGAGACATGTCCCTGCAAAGCTGGATGTCTCAAGGAACTAAAACTTCATTAAAAAGGGGGGTGTGGGAGGTTTGCAAGGATCATTTTTAATTTTTCTGATTTTGTCAAAGATCTTAGGCCATTATTTTACTACTTTTTCAGTTTGTTGTTCTATTTTTCTTTACAAATCAAAATCAGCAGCATGGATTTTACATGTGATGAGTATGAGTATAACAAGTGAATGTAATTGAAATAAGTCAAATTATTGGAGGTTCTTTTGAGACTTAAAGTGATGCAAGAAACCCTTATGAATGTCCTTGAGCTATTATCAAACCTTATGTAAAAGGCCCATTCAAACACACGAAACTCTTATTGCAGTACATGACCATTTTTTGAAAATGCCTAGTCCAAGAATTTAGGTGGGGACCAAACATTGGTTGTGCCATTTATACAAAATATAGTTTCCATGTGTGTTACAATAGGTTTAGTCACCAGTTATTAGGCATGATTGGATAGGGGTTTAGGGTTTGTGAAAGTATAACTTTTTAAGAGAGGATTGAAGGGGCTCAGTTGGTCGGGGAGGGTGAGGCAAGAGTTAAAGGTATACCTTTAGAATCTACAATAGATCATTCCAATTTGTTGCTTACTGCTATGATTGATGTTGTGAGGGGAGAGGATTCTGATAGAGGGGAGAGAAAGGCTACAAGTGATGGGCAAAATACTATAGTGGCAAAAATCTTTAATAGATAGCAATTTATCACAAAAAATCACTCCTTGGCCTAGTCAACAATCTGGTTTGAAATGGATCGCTGATTTTTTATTTTCATCATTGGCATGATTCTCAACGCTGCCGTTTTTTTCGTCTAATCGTTAGCATGATTTTTTAGGCTAATTTAATCACAAATAAATTGTGATTTTTTATCTGTCTTCTTTTGTTTGTCTATAAAATACTTGTTTTTTTATTTTTTTTGTCAAGACCTCATTTTAACATTGTGGATTTGTATTTTGCCTAAGTAACCAAATATTGGATCAATTAGGGTGTACTCAAGGGAACTCATTCTTTAGTGAGTATCCATTCCATTCTCATTTAATAAGTGCCTATTACTACTTTATGGCATCGACACCTACAATTTTTTGAAGGGTTTGGAGCTTAGTTAAAAGCAATAAACTTATGAAAAATGGCATGCGTCATGAAAGTCCATGTGTCCTCAAAATCCTTGATTTGGGCTTAATGGCAAGGACTCCGCCCCTCAACCCTAACCTGTATCATGACAAGATAAGCATGAGTGGCACTACCCCCAAACCCTACTAGGGCCACTACCCTTCAACCCCACTATGGATTGTTGCCCCCATACCCTTGTTCTAATTTTAAAAATAAAAAATTGAGTTGTACCATATGGAAAATTGATGTTTTAATCCTTTATTGGGCATGGAATTAAAAAACAACATTTCTTTCTTTGTTTTTATGATTTTTTCAGCATTTTTCAATTTCTTGATTTTTTATCAATTAATTGAATTACAATTAATCTAAGTACCGAATCGCTCAGATCACAAACCAATTCTAGGTATGAAACGTCCCGGAATCGAATACTGGTCCGAATAAACCTTGGGTTCGACCAAGGTATGGGTTTCTAATGCCTGAAACGATTCTGCAATTTCCCTGCCGAACCCACGCGATTCCACCGTTGACGTGGTGATTCCAAGCGAATCTCAAGCATTTCAAACAGATTTTTTTTTTTAACCCGATAAAGCCCTAAAATTCAACCCCTTGCGCTTTTACAGACGCTATCTTTTTTTTTTATTAGTAAGCTGTTAAAAATCATTTTTTACAAAGCTTTTTATTACCTACTATTTAGCAGTGATGGTAGGGGTTTGGCTCGACTCCTATAGTGGCATGCAAAGAGCTTCCACATGGGCCCATCGCCCTGCTGCGACCTCTCATTACCAATCGATTTTATGCACCGGGTGTTTTTTCTTTTTGCTCGATACGAATGGTTCATTTTTTATTATTTTATTATTTTTACATTACCATAGCTTTATATGGACACTTCATTTTTTTTTTTAATTTTTTTTTTTTTTACTGTGGGGAAGAGGGTGGGGCACCAACCATGAGAGGTCGACATATCCCCATGCGGGCTTTAACATTAAAGCTTGGGCACAAATTTTAATTGCAAAAAATATGCAAGCTCCTAAATTTCATTTAAACTTACATATTAAATAATAAATAATATTATTTTTATTATATTATTATAATATAAACCTATTATAGATACTTATTTATATATTTATTTTATAATATAAATATATAAATAATATATTTAAATATACATATTTATTATTTAGTTGTCTATATTATTTTATAAAATAAATTAATATTAATTAAATTAACATTTTAGATTTTAGTATATTAATATTATATATTTATATTATAAAATTTTAATATTATTATATATTTATGATTTTTATATGTTTTTTGTACAGACGTACCCAAAACATACCCAACCTCCTAATTTTTTTTTGTCGTATCCGTGTACCGTACCCACGTACCCGATTCCGATTCCAATTCGGTAACTTAGCAATTAATCTTTTGGTTTTCCAAGTCAATCTCGAGAATTTTTTCTACTATGCAAAATGCAATAATATGGTTGGTAAACTTGCAAGCATGTGAAGAGGCTAATGATGCTATAGCCAACTTCTCTTATGCCCATGATATCCCATTTCATGTGGCACATTCTTCATACTTCAAGGAAATGTTGGAAATGACAAACACAATTGGATTCTCATATGCCGCACCTAGAGAACATAGATTGTGTAACACCCTCCTTGAAAAACAATGTTTGAGAGTGAACTTGTTGATGGAGGACATGAGACAAACATGGATAAGGATAAATTATTCCATTATCATGGATGGGTGGATTGATATTAAACATTGGCCACTCATTAATATAATTAGTATATTTTCATCTAGCTCATATTTACATAGAGCTCTTGATTGCTCAAGAAAATGCAAGGACACAAACTTCCAATTTCATCTTCTAGGATAGGCCATAGAGGTAGTTGGGCTTTGAATGTTGTGCAAATTGTGACTAATTATGACTATTTGTAAGTCAACTAAATTGATGGTGGAGACTGCTTACGAACACATTTTTTTGACCTGTGTTGTGTTTATGTGTTGAACAATGGCATTAAATGACATGACGATGATGGCCAAAGCTAGAGATATGCATATGTTTGTATGCAATCACCGCACATTACTTGCAACCTTTAGGATTTTTTCAAGGAATGAATTCCTCAAACCAGTGGAGACTAGATATGCTAGCTATTTCATTTTGTAGGAGTGGATGTTGGAGGTGCAGGAGGCTCGACAATCCATGGTGATTTGTGGTGAGTGGAAAATGTAAGTTGACGAAGGGAAGAACTAGGTACTATTGCAAGCCAGCCTATTGATGCAGCAACTAGGTACTATTACTCCACACTTTGCCCTTGCTTACCCTAGAATTGCTTTCCCTAATACTCTGCTGCAACCTATGTTCATTGTGCTGCTGGTTTCAAGCTCTCTGCTAAATAGGTTTCTTTACAAATAGATGCATCTTTTTATAGTATGAAAAATTCTAGTTCTATTTGATGGTCCAAACCCCTACATTTACCTCAAAGGAGGGCCTCCCTACTTAAACCTCATCATCAAACCATTTGGAAATTGAATGGCATCAAAGACTCCTCCCACTACCCCAATCTCTCTATTCCTGCTAGAGAGACAATTGCTAAAAGTAGGAAATATATAATTTCATTATTGATATTGTTCTTGCCAATATCAATGACAGCATTTAGGTAGTAGTTCAAAAAATGGATGAGAAAGGAGTCAATATTGCTTTTCTTCAGCAATGTATCTCTCTCCTTATCTCTCACATACAGCACAAAAAAGAAAACCTCTGTTTTGCAGGATTGCCCCAAGCTATAAGTAGTCTAGTAGAATGTGCAAACCTCCTTAAGCAAACCTACCTCAATTTTTAAGCAGAATTGAAGCTACTGAGCAGATTTTATCCAGTGAAAAGGCCAAAAGAAGGCTTTTTGAAGTTATTCACCACAAATTCTAGCAAGAAAGTGTTGAACAATATGCAGCTCACAATCCCCATAGAGAAGCAGAAATCATTCCTTCTGGCAGCCTCAAATATATAAACCCAGGCCCTTAAGCTCCACTCTTCAGCAGAATCAACTGCATCAATAAAAAAGATGTGGGGATCCACTTCACCACTTTCTTTGTCTCGAACCATACCCCACTCTAGGCCCTGAGATTTGAGTTTCTCAAATACAAATGGCTTAGCCTCTTGATTTTTGATGCTCTAAATATGTAATTTTACTTATGTTCCATTTGTATCTGTCTTTGCTGCTCTTTACTGTTGCTTTCCTGACTAATATTTATGGTTTCTGTGTTTCTCTTTGAACATGTGATTGATGCTGTTGCTTTAAACTTTTAAGAAAGCCATCCTCTTTTTCAGGCCACATTCTTGCCTGAACTGGAATCTTGTAATATGACCTTTTTTATATAATATAAAATATATTTTTAATTAAAAAAAAAATCGTTATCAACAGTTTAATTTTTTTCATTTTTCCTCTTTTTTTGGGGTAGCTCATGTCATGTATAGCTATATTATATGATATTTTAATGAATGTTTCGGTGTTGCTGCATATTCTTGCAGTTTTGCTCTCATTGTAGGATTTGCATCTATTTGTTAACCCTTGTCTTTTTAGGTGGAAAATGCTTTAGGCAATCCTTTTACAGTTATTATGGTTTCTTGTACTATTCAGTTCCACTGGGCTATTTGAATCATTCTGTGGACATTGACATAATTTATTTTCACTTGTTTCCTCATTGTACTTATGCTGATAATGGATATGATTATAAATGCATGGTGGTCCCACTGTCATGACTCATGATTAAAGATAAATTCAGGATAAACATTTAGTTGTTTGACATGTTTTTCATAGATCAATTCAGTTATCTCATGCAATTTCTAGCAATAAATATAGAGCTAATTGCGAGCTAACATATATTGATTGAGAATAGTTCCAGAATCTACAGCTTGTTTTGCAAATCATGTTTCATCACTATGAATTATAAAGGTCTATGCTTTCTAGAGCAGCATGGAACTTGTAGTTTCATTGCTTCTTATTGTGGGTGTTTGCAGACGCAAATCTCTTAGCCATGGCTCCATTGGGCATACTTTCTAGTTCAATACTGCTGCCACTTTTGCCTATTTTATCTCAGCTTTCAAAGGTATGTTTGCTAGTTCTATTTTCATTTTGAAAAGCCATAACTTCGAGATAAATTGTGCAATCTTCTAGGAATCACTCCAATGCCAAGTGGTCTTATTGTTTAACAATCTTATTAATTACACAGCCAAGCTTATGGCCAAGATTAAAGGAGCGATTGAAACAAGGAGTTCTATTGTGCATGGTAAGCAATAATCCACCACCTTAGGAGTTGAAAAACTCTACCTAAAATTTCTTTGCCTCCTAAATTTATTTATTTCAAGTGGACACAACAAAAATATTGAATCAAGATGGTATTCTCAAGACAGTTCTTTTGGACACTTGAAACCAGATAATAATTAAATTAAACAGTAAAACTGTTTCCAAAGTACGTGGATTTGTACCAATAACAACTATAAGTTTACAAAATAAGCTTATCAAAATGATTTCATGTTATGCTATCATACATATTATATGTTTTATATTGGGACATAATTCAAAGTTGCAACTTGTAACATTGTTGTAAGATTGTATGGGCTATTGTGAACCACTACTTACGAAATATGGGTCGATGAAGATTGACTCCAAAGTATCCAATTGAATCCTGGTAAATCGTCATATCATTTGATAAATTGTGAAAATGCCACTTATGTGAAAATGAATGAGCTAGGGAGCTCCATGTTTGGCCTAGATTGTGATACTCGATGAGACCTTATCTCTCTAGTATTCCTCGACTTATGCTCTTTGGGGTTCTTATTCCCCCCTATTTGGCTATTTGTGTTTCTTCGACCTATGTTGGTGGTCACCTATTGTTTTATATTTTGTTTTCGGTTCTTCCCCTTTGTGGGGCCTCTGTAGGATTCTCCTCCTAGATCTTTCTTTGTAAATTGGTGTAATCTTGAGTCCTGTTGACATTATAGAATTTCTTCTTTCTTTCTTTCTTCTATAATGAATGGTTCATTTGGCCGAACACTTGATAAACGTTTTGCAAATGGGGTAGCAAGCTAAATGGGCTTGATTGTGGGGGAAACTCCATGAATAAGCACACTTGAGCCAGAGTATTACTGAGATGGGTGACCTCCCAAGAAGTTCTAGTGTTTCACCCCTATGGGCATCACCTAGATGCAATGAGTGTTACATGGACCATTCATGA
Source organism: Cunninghamia lanceolata (assembly GCA_027924645.1). Taxonomy (NCBI): domain Eukaryota; kingdom Viridiplantae; phylum Streptophyta; class Pinopsida; order Cupressales; family Cupressaceae; genus Cunninghamia; species Cunninghamia lanceolata. Next base: position 13,054,464 of record BSBN01001259.1, read on the forward strand.
TCATGACTGATGGGTTCTGTAATGTCCCGAACTAATATTTTTTTTATTATTAACAATTTCACAATGATAATGCATGAAACCTTAACACCTTTTGATCACCAAGATCCCAAGATGGGCAGGGTGTGAGCATACAGGGAAAGGGTATGAATAAGATTAAACTAGTATGCTTGTTGGCGGCAAGCCGCACAGCTAACAATGCTTGTAAATCAAAAATACAATGTTGGTTCTGGTGGCAAGCCTTCTACAATAAATGCAAAATCTATAGCAAACTTGGCAGAGAACTGCACAGATTTATATTATGAAACAATACAAAATTAGTACTGGATAAACACACAATCTATGAATTTATAATTGTTGAAAAGTCCTCTCTGAAATATGTTATAACCAGCATAGAAATATCTGATATAAAACCTTATAGACAAGTCTGAAATAAGAGAAAATACCAGATGATAGCTGCTGTAGCAAAACTGTATGGCTGATGCAAGGATGTGTAGAACAGTAGATACCAATGCACCAAAATCACTCAACTACAAGGTGTATGGCAGCCATGGGAGAAATATGGCAAACTCGATACAATGATTAACACCCAATAATAATATTACCTTGTGCAACACTCAGAAAATGATGTATTGCAGCCTTAAATCCCAATGATAGGAATGGTGCGGCTAGCTACAGGACTGTATGGCCTCAAGGAATGTTATAGAAGTCATAAACAATGAATTGATGACCTTAAAAAATGTACAGTGGGACTCCAAAACCCTTCAAGGCACCCAACAATTATGTACGACAGTTTGCAATTAAGGAGTCGCAGCCACTAAGTGTAATCGCCCAGCCAAAAAGGAATTGTAGCATATAAACATTTGATTGTCCCTCTTCAAATTGTACGGCGTAGTTCAAACTTGTACAGGCCAACAGAAGCAAACTCCATAATATCGATAGGATTTGCTTTAGCAAATAAGAGTAATAGATATTCCCTTCAAATCAAAAAACCACCTTGCAGCTTACAATATCAAAATCTTGAAACACACCAAACCACAACAAATTTTGGAAAACTTCACACAACACACCAAACCAACTGAAACTAGAAATTCTTTTGCAACCTCTCAGCACAATTGTGATCTCTGAATGAAATCCCCATGAAGGATTGGAGGGTTTTTGTCTTCAAATCCGAATACCTAGAGGGTTTTTATCCTCAGGCAAGAAGATGAACGAACATTCGATCTCAAAGAAATGGGGTTTTGATTTCATAAACTGGATACCTTCTTCTATTCCCAAAGTCTCCTTTTATAACTCTCTTTTTAATTTTAAAATCATTTCCCACTTTATTTTGGAAGTGTCTAGAAAATACTTTTTTTATAAAACATTACATTGACCCTTCTTTTCTAGAGACATGTTTTAAAATAATAAAACATAAGTTCCCTTTTTATGAATATAACATAAAATTATTAGGACAACTTAAGTTAAATTATTAAACTATTTCCCTTAAGCTTGGAAAGGGGACATGAAAGGTTCTTGTGAACCACTACTTATAAAATATGGATCAATGAAGGTTGACACAAAGCTATGCAATTGAATCCCGATAAAATGTCAGATAATTGCAAAAACACCAATCGCATGAAAATAAACAAGTATAATCTACATTTGGCTGCACTTTGTTTTGATGCCTTATCATGCCCTGGCCTTAATGATCAAGTCAAAACTTAGTTATTAGATGATTAGTATGTAATGTCCCGAACTAGGGTTTTGCCAAAGTTTCTGAATTTTGTCTTTCAAATTCTGCCCTAAATTTCTGTACTTTTGAATTGTGCTGAAACCCTAATTCCAGATTTATTTTTCTGCACCTTTTGATTCAATTTCTGCCCTAAGAATTCTGATTTTTATCTTTTCAAACCCTAGATCTGAATTCTGATTTTTATATCTGCACCTTTTCAAATGAAATTCGCCACACATAAAACATATCTAGAACATAGAAAATGATGGCAAAAGGAAGATATACAATGTAGTTCCATCATTCATGAATTTCACCATGAAATACACAATCAAACCATTCACAGATTGAATTGCAAGTCTGCTGCTCCAAACTAAATATTTGAAAAGGGCATTACATCAAGTTCGTGGCACAAACATGGTCCCACAAACATGTATAATAGCTGATACAATCTCAGATTTGAAGTATGAACAACAACATACCAATTTGGTGACCCCAAATGCCAAACAAGATGGGCATTTTCCTTCAAGGCTGATTGGCTCTCCTCAAGGATGACGAATGGTGTCAATGAAGTCTTCAAATGATGTTCTATGATGCCACTTATCTACTGTTTATCTCCTCCATTGCTGAACGCCACTCTTTAGAGAGTGTGTATGATATGAAGTGAAGTCCAAGATGTCTCAATGCTGTCCGGCCTGCATTAATGATGCCAATGAAATGCAGATCCAAAGGTTTAGAGCCGGTCGCCACTCCCAAATGATGTAGGATGTGAAAAATGCAAACCCTAGGATGATATATCTTGCATGGCAAGGGCGGCGACTAGGTTTCTAGGTCCGCAACAATGCTGATCTGCATTCTGAAATAAACCTTCAATGATAGCACTAAAATCTGATACGAAATCTGCTATAAGCCTCCTCAAAAAATGGTGCGCTAGATCTGGTTTGAAATCTGGATAAGACCCTTCAAAGATGGCGCTCTAACATGCATGAATGCTGCTCCAAATCCAGCGAACCAGCTGATCATAAAATTCTGAGTATTTTTCTCCTATTCGGCGCTTCACTAGGTACAAAGATCTTCAATAATATCTTCAACAAATGTCCTCAACAATCTGCTATGAAAGATGTATCATGAATGCCCATGAAACCTCCAAAACTCTCCAATGAAGTGCAATTAGACTTCCGTCATGAAGCCTCCTCAAGATGAGCTAGGTTTTCATCCAACTCACCTAATATTCGCAAGGGTTTTCGTCCTTGGAATAGATGCAACAAAGCTGCAGATCCACAAAGGGAAATCAGAAACAAACTAGATTCATAATGTCCAAAATGATTCTCAATACTTGCTTAAATACTTGAATTCTTCCTTTTTTCCATAGGCTGGCCGACCAGCATTTGAAAGCTATTATTTTATTGATTTTTGGCTGACCTTCTTGCAAACTTGGTGCTCAAAATTGAAATAATTTAATTTTTGGTTTTAATCCCTTTTCAAGGCCGACTTGGGCTGACTTAAAACTGTTCTGAGCCGACCTTCCCCATGTATATGGCGCCCAAGGTATTTCAAACAAAGCCAACCTAGGAAGAATTTACTTCAATGAGGCCGACCTAGAATATTGTTATATTTGAATTGCCCTTCATCAACAGGGCCGACTCAAACAACAACTTGGCCGACCTGTGTCATGTCCCCATTTCCGGCTTGATCATCAGATTAAGATTGGATTAGCCTATTGATCATTCCCGGAGGCTAATTCAGAATGATGAGGGAATGAACTGGTTTTCGACTAACTTAACTTTACTGTTTTGCAGGGATAAGTTAAAAACTTGAAATTTGGCTAAGTCTGGAAGACAAGAAATGCAGGAAATGGACTTTTGGAGTCTGGGCGCACATCCTATATCAAAATTCACAAAAGAGCGCCTAACCTAGCATCACCAAGCTACAGAGTGCTTCTACCACATCCACCAGGGCGCCTGGGAAGAAAAGAATGGTTAGATCATCAGAGGGACTCATACATTGCAGTTCTTCAAAGAACTTGACTAAGTAAAATCTAGGCGCACTTGCCAGAGCAACATCCAGTTGGCGCCTTGACAAGGAGATGTTTTGGAAAGTTGAAGTGGTCATTAAAAGGATTCTTGTTTGTTGAATTAACCTTCTATCAATTGAAATGATTATCCATGAATGGAAAGGATGAGGGCGCACTTTTGGATCCCCATCACTTCCCAGAGGCGCCTAAGTGAGTTAGGCGCAAATCTTTCTCTCTCTTACCTCCTGTTGTTGCTTGGACTCCAGTTTAGCATGCGCCTGACATATGAAATGACCTCCAACCACTTGATTTGATTTTTCTAAGTTCAAAATGAGTGGAGAATGACCTAGGCGCCAATTCCTCCTTGTGCAGACCAGACTGAGCGCCTAAGGCGCTAGAAGAAGTTCCTATGACTATGGATTGGCGCTTCAAGAGGGAAAGTTGATCAGTATCCAAAATGAAGTTTTCTGAGTGAATTAGGCGCCTAAAGAAACAAGGCGCCCATATGTGATTCCAAGGATTCTCCATCTGAGCGCCTAAGCTTGATGGGTGTAGATTGGAAGTTTTTCTTTTAAGAGTTTGAAAGTATTAATCTCCATTAGGCGCAAATCCAAGCTTTTGCCACCTCAAGATGGCGCCTAGGATCCAGAAGGCGCAGTTCTACTCATCTGTGACCCTACCTTGGCATCTTAACTTGGAAACTCCTTGATAGACTTGTATAAAGTTCAAATTTGCTCCCAGGATATTAGGCGCTAATCCATGACTCTAGAACCTTGAAAATGCGCCTAAGTTAGTCAAGGCTTTTTGAATTACAACTTAACTTTTCATTTTGTTAGAGAAGTTTGATTTGGCTTAAGGGTTCTTTCATCAAGCCAAGATCTTGATCAAATGACAAGGAGACATCAAAATACCCAAGGCGCACTCCCTAGTTTCTGCCACCTCATGGAAGCGCCTAGCTTGGAAAGGCGCCTCTTCTAGTTCCCACTACCTTTCAGTTGGCGCTTGAAGTCTAAGAGATCTTCATTGAACATTGTTAAGTGTTTTGAGAACATATGGAGTTATCAGGTTCCTCTAGGCGCATATCCTTGCCTCTGCTACCTCAGTTGGGCGCCTAGTTCCACATGGGCGCCATTCCATGATCACATTGCTTTAATTGGGCGCCTAGTCAAAGATAATGTAGTTGGAACTACCTAAGCTCTCATTGGTTGACAGGATGACTTTGGGATCCGTGACGAGGTCTTTGGACAAGCTTGCCAACTCAGAATGAGTCATCAGATGGAATATTCCCTTGGATATGCTTCTTGGGAAACGTGCCTTGGTTCCTCTTTGTGCATTGAAAAACGTGCCTTCATTGCCTTTGGAAGGCCTATAAAAGGAGGAGCTCTCTCATTCATTTGGCATCTATGCATTTGACAAAATTCTCTCTGCAAAGCTGTTGAGCTTGTAATCTTGAGGCCTGCGAGTTTCAAGTGTTGGGGTGATGCTCCCTCAACTGACAAGGAGATGCTCCCTTGTTGTACTGTGAGGTGTTGACATTCAGTTGACATCGTTGAGTTGATTAAGTTGATCTAGTGTGCAAGGCATTGTAATCATCAAGGCTCCAAGGCCTGCTTTTGTAATTCCATTTGAATAAAGTGTAACTTCATGCCATTGAAAGCATTATCCATGTAATAAGACATTGTGAATTGATTGAATCAAGTAATAAAACAAGTACCCAGCTTAAGGTTGATTCATTCAAATAGTTATCTTTGATATATATCTTTGTGTTGTTGAAATAGTTGATGAGTTGATAGCAAGTAAAATTGTCTAAGTAAGGAAAAATTTTGGTAGAATTAGTTGGGTATCTTACAACCTGACATTAATCTTGGCTCCCAAATGCACAACTTGGCCGACTTAAGGAAGGTATTATTCCATCTATTTCCTTCTCAAATAGCCGACCGATCCCTAAGCGAAATTGATGCTTCAAATTCAAATTAAATATTTGAATTAAAGATCTTTATCTCCTTCCAAGAGTGTATCAAAACAAAATAGTAAAATATTATTTTTCCCACTTATTTTGTCCAACAAAAATTCTGATGTGTGAAAATAGAACATCGGCTCTCCAAGGTGATAAATCCGAAAAGAGGGGACATTAAATAGTATTACTTCCCACTGTTGGCATTGTAAGCTCTGAATTCTTCCTCAGTTTTGAGTTTGTGGGAGTTGATTATTCTGCATGTCTTGAACCCCTAGCATGGTCCATTGATCTTCCTACATTGTAATTGTTTCATAACTTTTTGTGCCAAATCTGCTCGGTTGTTGGCTTGAAGCCACTCTTAATATTTCCTTCATAGCTTTCAGCATTTCATATACGTTAGCACGTGTTTCTGCTGTGTCCTTTTTAAGTTTTTGGTAATCTTGGCACAAACTTGCAATGAGATTGCTGGCCTATGTTCCATAATGCAATTGATGGTTGATTTGATGCACAAAAAGGTTTGATGGTAAAGTATCAATGCTTCTCGATGTAGTTTCTTTATAATATTATAAGCAAGATCACTCAACCAACCTTAACTAGCTATCCTATAACAAATCCCTTTCATTTTTTAACTTTTCCATGTCTATGTTAATTTAGTATTATATGGATTTTTGATATAATTTATTAATATATCTATAACATCAGATTTGGAACATTGGCTCTAATTTCATCTTCTAACTGGTTCACAATTGCAGGTTGTAACACTTCCTTTAGTTGCAGTTGTACTCACACTAGCAAAGCCAATTGTTGAAGTTGTATTTCAAAGGTTTGCCTTTGATGCACATGCAACAGCATCAGTTTCATCTCTTTTAGTTTGTTGTAAGTATCAGTTCTAGATTGTCTCAAGAGCAAAAGGTCTCCTTGATCAGTGCACAATGTATTTCGTTTTCATTTCAGGACATAATATGAATGTATGACCTTTGGTTATCCTTATGACATCCCTCAGTACTTTTCCTTTCCAAACCCAATATCAACCAGGAATGTTAAATAACCTCAAAAGTTACTAATAAGTTAATTCTTCTTTATCCATTCAAGGTTTTGCCCATATAGCTGTTCAACGTTAAACTTTGGTATACTATTTACTAGATGAATTTATCCCTTATATAATGATTTATGGGTAAGCTAGATCAAATTCCAACTACAAACAAAAATAATAACCAAGAAAACAATCAAAATAGGAGGGCTTGTGTGGCTTCACAGTTCTAGTTTATTTGAACACATACCCTGTCTTTAATCAGTCATCAAAGCTCAAGTGTCTGGGCTTAGGAATAAGATGAAGTTTTTGTAAGATTAGAAAACAGTGAATTGTCAAGGAGATGTTTCTCTATTAGATGTTATTAGTCTTTAAGAAACTCACAAAATGAAATTTCCAATTTGAGTTGTACGATGTTCCTTGAGCTAGCCACATCAGACAAAAGGATGCATAGAGCCACCATTAAGGTATCATTGTATGAAGACATATTTGATGTAATACTGTAAAGGATTTCAAAACTGCTTGCCAAGTATGATTGAATAAATAGCTTCCTTATAGAGACTTTCACAATGGCAAATCATAGCAAATGCAGTAGCTTTGTCTTGTATGATTCATTGATTTCTATTTATTTTTCAGAATGTGCATGTATCTGCATGTTAACATAGCTTCCTTATTGAGACTTTCACAATGACAAGTCATAGCAGATGCAACTTTTTTTTGTCTTGTATGATTCATTGATTTCTATTTACTTTTAACAATGTGCGTGTCTGAATGTTAATCTGTTATGACTGTATAAACAGATACTTTAGGCTCCCCCTTCTATCTAGTTCGGGACCTGCTTATCAGGGTGTTCTATGCTCTTGACGATGGCGAGGCACCTTTTCAAATCAGTGTTGCTGCAATCATTATGAATTCTTTCTTGGATTGGCTATTCATCTCAAAGATGGGCTTCGGCGCTGAAGGTTTGGTATGTATTTTATTCATAACCCATTACTACTATTTGTCAAATGTCAAAAAGTAACAACAGAATTTGAAGTATTCTATTCCCAACAGTTTTTAATGGTAATGCTGCTCTCTGTAGGTGATTGCAACATCATTAGTAAATGTTGTTTCAATGGCTATACTCATGGGTTTGCTCTCCAACAAAATTGGGGGTATGCTGTTTCAGCTTGACAACAGAAATGCATTTTTGTTTCGCATGATAATAATGTTTCCTATACAAGAACTTGCACCATCTTAAATGCGAGAAGAATATAGGCTCTTTCTTAACCAAGGCATTTCTAAATTGCTTATACTAACTCTGCACATTTTTATGTATAGGGCTGAATTTGAAAGAATGGATTACACCATGTCTTTTGCTTATTGCATCTTGTGTCTCCTCCACAATAATTACGGCATTAGTTCATGCAGGGCTACGTGTGTTTTCCTCTCATATATTATCAGCAAGGTAATATGTCTTTAGAATTTATATTCACTTTCTGTTTATGCAGATGGACTTGTTCTAATTAACACTATCTCAATCTGATTTCAGGACTCATTGGATATTGCAATTACTTTCAATATTGCTGGCTAGTAGCATGGGTGTCTTAGGTTTTTTGTTTCCTCTTTGGTGGCTTCAATTACAAGGATTGCAAATTATGAGGAGTCTAAATTATAGAGATTAGTTGCCTTATTCTTAGTAATTTATCATTCTAGTACCATTTTGCCTGCTTTTGGGTTTTCTCCTTTTGAGGTTCTCAACTAGTTGCTTCTGATATTCTTCTTTGGCTTCTAAAGCTACATGAGTTATTTCAGTCTTTCTATTTGCACATTGGTATTGTAACATATTGTCCTTATTTCAATAGTCAAAACTTTTAAATTCCTGTCTACCCAACTCAACATTTTCTTTGTTTTGGTAAGAAAAAATTAGATGGTATTTAGCAATTAGCTTAGTAGCTAGGCATTTCTTCTCTTTTTTGGCCTTGCACGTATCTCTTCATATTTTCATGTGAAGGAAAATTGCAAGAAAAATGCAAAGATAGCTTAGTTTTCAGACATTTCTTGACCTATGACTATACGAGTTTGGCAAGGAGCTCCTTTACATTGGCTGTAAGCACCTACAGTAATTGAGCTACAAAAGTACTATAGATCACAACAATAACGCTTGTAAAGTAATAAATATTTCTAAAACAAAAGTGTCTACATGTCAAGGGGTGGTTTCCCAGGTACAATGAGGTGTGGTGCACACTTCTTAGTGTCTGTATTTATCACATCTGATTGTGATGCCATATCTAAGAGTTAAGCTGTGCATGCTTGTAAGTAAGAAAAAAAAATTTATACCTCCCTTTGTATTGAACCTGATTCTAACTTTCATTCCTACTTGAAACTTTGAGGAACTCATCTCTGCTATGTTTGGTCTAATTGTTGGAAGTTTGTATTGTTCCTTGAAACTTTGTGCTTTTAAATGTGACCCACAGACATTGGTTGTGGAATTTTAGTTGGCTATGGTGCCAGGTTCTTCCACAGTGAGGAATTTTGGTCTCAATTTGATTCCTCCTATTGCCTGTTGTTTGCACCACTTTACAAACTAAGATTTGCGGATGATTTGTGCAAATAAATGTTTTTTGACCAATAATTTTTAAATGGTTTTTTACTTTTGTATGGTAGAGTCTGGGAAGATTATGAGCACTAATATTCTTTAGAGTAATTGAAATGACAAAAGACGGTGAATTAAATTGATTCATCAGAAAATTTCAGTATTTGCACAGAATAAGTTGTGGGAGCAAATATTAGTGTTACATTAAAATCGTTGGTGTTTATATTAAATATATATTAAGACTATATTTACATCCATTTGGTCTCACAATCAACGGATTGTGCGATACATGCAGCATTTCAATATGACAAATATACAATCAAACTTTAATGACCAAAACATGCAATCCTAGTTGATTCCATTAAAATTGTTGTGTTTATATTTAATATGCTGAGATTATATTTACATTTATTTGGTATCACAATTAAAGGAGTGTGTTACATGTAACATTTCAATATGATAATATATATGTCAACTTAAAATTATCAAAATATGTAGTTTTTTATGTCAACATTTCGAATCATACTACATGGTCCATCATCACAATGAATAGAACATACTATAGATTGTAGACCCATTTGCTCTCTAAATAGGAGGAGAAGAGAGGGTGGAAAGAGAAAAATATAAAAAGGTAGAAAGATAAGACAAAAAAATAATAAAAATAAAAAATAAAATAAAAGAATTTCACACTAGAAAGTATTTAATGGTATTATAATTTGTGAGAATTATGTATTGTTCTAAATCATAATATATCCATAGAATAGTGATTTAATAATGAGGACAATGCATAAGAGAAAAATACATAATTCTCACAAATTATAATATTAGTAAATAATTTCTAGTTTTTTTTTGTCTGGGCTATCCTTCTACTTTATTTTTTATATTTTTGTCCCTTAATTTTGGATTCATCTTCTCTCTTCCCTTTATATTTAGTGAGTGAAAGGGTTTGCAATTTACAATATATTCTATTCATCTTGACAATGCATCATGTGGTATGATCCAAAATAAAAGACTCTTGCTATTGCATCTAAAAACATTCTTGAATGTACTAATAGAGAGTATAGAAATATGTGTCTTATTATTATCAAAATATGTAACATGTCAAACACATCAAATTTATCTCACAATCAAAAGAGTGTAGAGTACATGCAACATTTCAAATGTTTTAAGTAATAATAAACAAATATGAGTATAAATTTAAGTAGTTTATAAGTTTATCTTGTATCTAATTTGTTTTCTTTTTTATTAAGGGTAAATAAAGGAGTTTTGAAAGGTCTTTTACAAAGCATGAACAGGTATAGAGTTGAAGCGCAACAAAGCAAATATGAAACAACTATAAGGTTGCAAATCAAAAGCCGCCAACACAACATGAGTAATACTGTTGAAACAAATAACATAAGACAAGCTACCCAAAATAAGACTAGTCAAGCAACTTAAACCCATAGAATTTGAAAGAATCTGAATACTCGTAAGAGTTCTACCCATGAAATTGTGGAATTGGAGTTTCAATCTCCCTTTTTTTGATGATCAAGCTTGACTCATTAAATTTCAAAGGATCACTTAAGGTACTTATGCTAGGGTGACCAATGGAGCTCAAACCCTCCATTTTTCTATTTTCTTTGAAAGGAGTGTTGGAAGGTTGGACGCAAGACTTGCCATGCTACCACAACAAACAACCCCTCCCCTTCAACCACTTTTGTACACATCTCCTAAGAAACACCAAGCCTTCCATTTTGTTCTCCATATGATTGGTCTCATTAACTTCTTTTTAGGAAGGCATCTCTTCATTACCTTGAGGAATACAAAGCTACTTTTTTTCCTTCCTACTCCAAGCATTCTACTTCCTACTATTATCTAGGCAAATAGCAGTCAAGTGGCTAGCCGTAGGGCACTTTTGCCACACATTTGAGGCCCCCTCATACTTGATCTTTTGCACCAAACACCAAACTTAGAAGACAAGGAGACCGAAGTTAGTTGCTCCTTATCTAAGTCTACATTCACATGGAATCTAGCAAACAACACACTTCTTGGATCTAGTCACAAAATCAATTGTAATGAGCTAAACAAAAGAGCTAGCAATACTTGACAAAACTTCATATTCTCAGTATTCCAGCAATAAGCCCAAAAGCCTTACCCAAATAGGGACTATTAAAGTACTCTTCATCAAAACCTAGTCTCCACTTTTGAAGGAAGAGTTTAGATTTTCCAATGAACCAAGGATAACACTCCAATAATTCCAATATCACCAATGTGTTGGCACCATCGGTTCAGTCCTATGAGGTGTACAATGATAAATATGACTATTGATACGCTTACACTGAACATAATTCAAGCATTTTGCAAGAATGTATTTATTGTCGATGCGGTCAAATGGTTGAGTTATTGGAAATTGAGATAAGTTATTGTAGATGGATCCAACATCCACCTATAGTTGCACACAAAACATTCCTAGGTGCCACAGATTCTAAGAATCACTGTGTCAAAGTTTGACACGTTCTTCGGGCTCTTAAGAGACTTTCTCTATTCAATATAGCCCAGAAGGATCATGACACCTAGGGAATTAAATGAGGTCTCCACTAGCAATCACCCACCCACCCCAATGTATTGGCATCATCAGTTCAATCCCATGAAGTGCAAAATGAAAAATGTGATTATTAGCACCCTTACACTAAACGTAATTCAAGCATTTTGTAAGAATGCATTTATTGTCAACATGATCAAATAGTTTGAAGTTGTTGGAAATTGAGATAAGTTATTTTAGATGGACCTGACATCCACCTGTATGTGCAAACGAAACATTCCTAGGTGTCATAGATTTCAAGAATCACTGCATCAAGATTTGACACATTTTTGCTCTTAGGGCTCTTAAGAGACTTTTTAAGTCCAATGTAGCCTAGAAGGATTAGGCAACCTAGGGAATGAAATGAGGCTTCCACTAGCATTCATCTGCCCACCTTGACGTGTTGGCACTATCGGTTCAGTCCCATGAGCTGTAGAACAAAAAAAAATTACAATCGGCACCCTTACACTAAACGTGATTCAAGTATTTTGCAAGGATGTATTCATTGTCGACACAGTCAAATGGTTTGGAGTTGTTGGAAATTGAGATAGGTTAATTTAGATGGACCTGACATCCATTTGTAGGTGCAAACAAAATATTAATAGGTGCCACGGATTTTGAGAATCATTATGTCAAAGTTTGACACATTTTTGCTCTTAAGAGATTTTCTTAGTCCAATGTAGTCCGGAAGGATCAAGACACTTTTAAGGATGAAATGAGGCCTCCACTAGCATTTGTTGGCACCGTTAGTTTAGTCCCACGATGTGTAGACCAAAAAATATGACTATGGGTACCCTCACACTAAGTATAATTCAAGCATTTGCAAGAATGCATTCATTATTAGCACAATCAAATGATTTAGAGTTGTTGGAAATTGAGATAGGTTATTGTAGATGGACTCGACATCCACTTATAAGTGCAAACAAAACATTCATAGGTGACAGATTTTGAGAATCATTGCGTCAAAGTTTGACACCCTTTTGCTCTTAGGGCTCTTAAAATACTTTCTTGGTCTGATGTAGCCTGGAAGGATTGGGACACCTGGAAAATGAAATGAGGCCTCCACTAGTATCACTTGCCCACCCTGATGTGTTGGCACCGTTGATTTGGTCCCACAAGGTGCAAAACAAAAAATATGACTATTGACACCTTTACATTGAACATAACTCAAGCATTTTTCAAGAATGCATTCATTGTCGGCATTGTCAAATGGTTTGGAGTTGTTGGAAACTAAAACAGATTATTGTAGATGGACATAACATCCACCTGTAGGTGCAAACAAAACATTCATAGGTGCCATGGATTCCAATAATTGTTGCGTCAAAGTTTGACACATTTTTGCTCTTAGGGCTCTTGAGAGGCTTTCTCGGTCCGATGTAGCCCAAAAGGATCAGTACACCTGGGGAATGAAATGAGGCCTCCACTAGTATTCACCTGCCCACCTCGATGTATTGGCACCATGAGTTCGGTCCTATGAGGTGTAGAACAAAAAATGAGTATTGGGACCCCTACACTGAACATAATTCAAGCATTTTGCAAGAATGCATTCATTGTTGGCATGGTCAAATTGTTTGGAGTTGTTGGAAACTAAGATAAGTTATTGTAGATGGACCTGACATCCACCTGTAAGTGCAAATAGAACATTCCTAGGTGTCAGATTCCAAGAATCATTACGTCAAAGGTTGACACATTTTTGTTCTTAGGGCTTTTAAGAGACTTTCTCGGTCCAATGTAGGCTAAAAGGATCGGGACACTTGGGGAATGAAATGAGACTTCCATTAGCATTCACCTGCCTACTTGAACATGTTGGCATCGTCAGCTAGGTCCCACGAGGTGCAAAATGAAAAATATGACTATCCCTTACACTAAACACAATTGAGACATTTTGTAAGAATGTATTCATTGTCGGCACAGTCAAGCAGTTTGGAGTTGTCAGAAACTAAGATAGGTTATTGATCCCATGATAGTCCACTTGATTTTCATGACTTCCTTTGAAGTAATCATGACAATATTTTGACTCATGAATCTATCTAAAAGATAATAAGACTATCTTAATGCTACAAGATGACCACTTTCTTGCAGGGTAACATCCTTGTTGGCATGGTATGACTAATGATCCTTTTAGTGATTACAGTCTTTAGTGACATGTTTCTTGGCTTAGTTGATAGGTCAATCCCTTTAACTACTTTTCTTTCATGACACTTTTCTTCTTGTTTTGATAGCCTAAATGACTTGTTGTCAATCCTTTACTTGGATATAATAGTCTTCTTTGCTTACATGCAACCCTATCTAACATGGGGACAATCTTTCATAATCATGATAATCATTTTTATTACATCCTAAGGCTAATATGACAACGCTTTAGGTGGTTGAGGCAGTCCCAGGATTGTGAGTGATGTATATGATTGTCTATAACTTATTAAGGCAGTCCTTAGAACTGTTTAACCATCATATTTTAGCAAGAGAATTTATGAGATCAAGACTATTTTATTAGTCTAAGCAACATGGAAATTCTCTTGAGTGTTGGGTGATTATACTCTTACATACTGTTGAAACTTAAGGATGAAATCAAGAGTTCAGTTAAATAGGTCATCAATGTAATGTCTATCCCTTAACTTCTTTGCCCACCTAAAGTTACCATGAAGGCCTTTACACATCTTTGAATGAATGGCTTTTCGGTCAACTAAGAGAATAAATTCCTTTGAATCTAAAATCCTTTTCAATGCCACTTAAGGTCAGATATTATATCAATTGATTTGTTGTAATTTTAAACTAATTAGTTAAAAATATGCTAATCAATATAGTTTTTGCTAATTAACTACTCTTATGAGCCTAGCCAATATACTTTTATTTATTTTAATATAAGGAATCAATCTATAACATTATTGTTCATAACTAAAATCTATTTTGTTAGAAATCTGCCTCAAAGAGGTAGATACATAATATTCTCAAATCCAACCATATTCTCTTTAGGAAAAAATATATTTATCATTAATTCTCATGATTCACATTACATGACCTTATGATAACAATACTTCTGAATAGGGTGCAATATTTTCTTATAGAGCTTATATTGTCAAAAAAGATTATACACGCAACATCATCTTAAATGCTCTAAAATGATTACGCATGCATCATCTTATAGTCTAAAACAATTATACATTCAACTTTTAAGTGTCAAAGTAGGAATAAATGCACACAAGAAATAAATTATATTGTATATCAAGGTGTATATATAAAAATCTAGGATAATGGTATACATATACAAAACTTTGGCATATGCCATCTCAAAATCTATATATAATCTACATGTCAAATAGCTACATAAAATCCTAAAGGTCCACTTGATCCTCTATCTATGGTGAACCCTCAACCTGTAGTGGATTTGTTGACTGTCATGGATCATCTATGTGTGTGTGTTAGAGGGGTTGCTTGTGGTTGGTAGGTTGTGGTGGTCTCTCAATCTATGGTGGATCCTCAAAAAGTGGTTTCTTGGTACCATGATAATTACTAATTGATGGATGCAAATTTGACTGCAACAAGTCAAACCATAAATTTGATTAATTATTTCAATAATAAATAAATAATTTAGACTACTAAACAAAAACTTATCTACTGCAAAACAAACATATACCACCAATGAGGCATGTGGCATTGACTAAGGAGTCATCCTGGGTGGACCAACTAAGGGTTTCTATATGAAAAATGACAAAGTTCATGTAAGACTATATGTACATAATCATAATAACTTCGATTAACATCTAAATCACTATAATCAACTATAAGCTCTAAACTATCAATTAAAACAAAATTCAATGCAATTACTTCAACTCGTTACTGATGTTCAAAAAGTCATTCAACGAATGATGGTCTTATTAAACGATCGGGAGTCCTACAAAAGCATGTTGGGAAAGGTGGTGTGTCACACACATTTGGAATAGATTATAAAAGTAAAATAACATTGATATAATTATATAATTACTAACAAAAAAGGAAATGCATACAATAAAAAAAAAGGTTAGATGTGCAGAAAATTTTATTAACATCTAAATCACTATAATCAACTATAAACTCTACACTATCAGTTAAAGCAAAATTTAATTCATTTAATTTGACTCATTGCTAACATTTAGAGAGTCATTCGGTGAATGATGGTCTTATTGAACGATCAAGAGTTCTACTAAATCATGTTGGGAAAGTTGGCATATCCCTCACATTTGGAATAGGTTGTAAAAGTAAAATAACAATGATATAAATTAATATATAATTACTAACAAAAAAGGAAATGCATACAATAAGAAAAGGTTAGATGTGTAGAAAAATGTATACTATCAAGTCTAAGCCAAATTAAATGGCAGAAAGAGAACCCTAATGAACTTATGTAAGCTCCTCCTCTATCATCAATTATTATCCCACTTAGATATTTAGTATTAATCTTTATTTATATTAAATTTAAATGGAATATCATGAAATAATTTTAAATTTTACCTCAAAGAACGATTGGCCTTTCTCCTCTTGTGCTCTAATCCTTGATGCCTTAGCTTGTGTTCTAGTCCTTGATGCCTCGTCTTGTGTAGCTAAAATATGAGGGACATCATATTCTAATGTGTTTAGGGGTGGCTCACTTGTCTCTCCAAGAGAACATAAGTACAACTTGTTGCACATAATGCAATGATAAGACACACAAACATGTGTGGACAAGGAGGGTCCACTCATATCAAATGATCCACTACAACCATCTATTTCATGTGGTTACGCGCTAGCCAAGAAGTGTACATAAACAAATGCTTTTGTAACAATGACCGATTGCTAAATAGGAGGTGAAGGGACAAGAGGAGAGGAAACAAATGGACCTTACATATGTCGCATTGCCCCAAGTCTATCTTGAGGCATTCCTCTACATACTTATTGGAAATCTCTAAAATCAAATTCACATGATGACCTAATATAAACTTTGCATATAGATTACAAAAGAAATATAAAGGCATATCAAGATTATTGTTGGGTGGTTTATTAAAAACCATCCACCAACGATCCCAAAAATTACCTGTCATACCCTAATGTGTGCACCACTTGATTGAAAATTTAGGCTTAAGTACATTAATAAGCAATCCAATTTTAGGGCTAGCAAAATGTGCTGCCAACATGGCTTTGGTAATATTTAATTCTTTGACCTAATCATATGATAAATCAGTAGAATATTCTACCTCTTGGTTTCTCACCATTACTGAATGATTCATATTGGCTTGTGAGGGTATGAACATGGTTGATAATTCCTTCTAAGGTGGATGTGGTTAAAAGCAAGAATTTGGGTCCACATATAGGGGAAGTGTTGGGTAAAAAAAAATCCGGACAGGAATGGGCACCCGAGCCTAGAATCAGAACGGGTACCTGTTTTATTTTTTAGAACGGGCATCCATTTTATTTTTTATTGTTTTTTAGAACATGTACCAGTTTTGTTTTTTAGAACAGGTACCCATTTTGTTTTTTATTATTTTTTAGAACGGGTACCCATTCCTAAAAGTTTGAAACCACAACCCGCATTTTTCGCTTGGTTTTAGGCTCAGGAAAGGCATGGTAAGCTAACCCTTAGCCTTGGACCTACAAGTACAAGTCCATGTTCACAACAAGAGAAAAGACTAACTTTACCAATATCGCTGACAACGTTTTTTTCTAAATTTTTTTACGAAATTAAAACCCATTATAGATGATGTGTAGTTTACAAATATGTAATTTTTTTATGATTCAACTTGTTTTTCTATTTATTAATTAATTTATGAGAAAACTTGTCCATAAACTTAAAATGTTAGGTTTTAATATTTTTTAATAACTTAATTTTTAAAGTTATATATATATATATATATATATATATATATATATATATATATATATATGTCATCAATCTACACATCATTCTTTACACAATGAAAAAAATTATTTTATGTTTAGTTTAGCTCAAATTATGTTGGTCGTACACGAGGGGTTTTCAAAATAAGCATTTAGGACCATTAAAAAATTAATTAAAAAATATTTATAAAAAATTTATAAAAAAATATCCTCATAAAATTTCATTATAATACATATCTTTCCTCATAAATAAATCTTTGGAATCCTTGTTACCAAATTTTAACTACTGAAGTGAGGGTCAAATAAGAAACTATGTCGAAACTATTGAATCTGCCGAATGCTTCTGATCCTAGGGCTTCTGTGTGTGCCGATACCTCTAATGGAAAGGCTTCCTATAGTGTTACCTTGGCAGTGGATTCTATTACGAAGGCCGCCAAAGGCAAGAGATCGCAGAGATCAGCGGACTCGGGGGGTTTGGCTGGTGTTTTGGAGGGAGTGATGGCCTCCAGTTTGGCTTCTCTAATGCCATCGAATGTTCTTCTCAACAGAAAGAAGAACTTGGATCTGAGCCTGCCTCTCAGCGACACCCCACACATGCTTGACCTAGGTGGGATTGCTACTGGTTTCAACCACAATGGATCAATAGCGCATAGATCTGGAGAGTAGGGTTTTATCTCATGGACAGAGGGCAATAGGGATTAAAACTTCTTTTTCAGAGGTGGCGAAGCCAGGTAATCACACAAGGTATAGAAGGATTGTTCGGTGTTCTGATAAACCCTTATCCCTGGACTTTGATGCCACTTTGACGAAGGAGCTGCGTGAAAATGAAGAATTCTTTTCAAAAAATGGTTTAATTGGGAGATTCAATAATATCTGGCCTAGTCTTCCAGATCTCCATGACTGGATTTCAAAATTGTGGCTTCCTGTTATGGAAGGAAATTTAGAAATTTACCCCAGTGTGAGAGGTTTCTTCACAATGGTTTTCGATTGCAAGAAAGACAAAAATACCATTCTCAGCTATGTATGGTTTTGGAAAGCAAATTTCCTGCAGTTGAAATCCTGGAATCCAAAATTTGATCTGTCTTCAGAATTATTCTCAGTGTTTCCAATTTGGGTTCATCTTCCAAACCCCCCCTTCATTATTGGTTCAAATCTTGTTTTACAGCCATCGAAAACTCCTTGGGAAATTTTGTGTGTACGGATGACAACTCAAGAAATTTTATCCATACAACCTATGCAAGGATCTTGGTGGAACTAGACATCTCCAAGGAGCTACCAGTAGAAATTGTTTTGAGAGCCAATGGACATTGCTAGAAATAGTCTTTAGATTATGAAGGCTTAATTTTTAGGTGCAGGAGATGTTTTCAAATCGGGCACATTGCAGGCGATTGCCCTACTCGGGAGGCCTCTTGGTGGAAGAATGCTTCCCCCAAACATTATTCTGTTATGAACTCTCCCAAACAGAATTCTTCTCCTACAAAGTTGGCTTACAAGAAGCAAACTGAGGAGCCGGTCAATAGTTTTTCACAGGAGCCAAAGGCAATTCAAAAATTTCACTCGACGCGTGATGCAAGTTGTTTGAAGAGATATGAGTTTCTGACATAATCAAAGTGAGAACAACCTTTGCTTCATTTGAATGACTCTCGCTGCTTAGATCATGTTGCGGGCAACGAAGCAATCTGCCCCTCTCATATGGCCACTGCTACTGCTACAAATAATCAATCGTCAAGCCCTAATGTATCTAATGTGGGATCTCTCACCACTGGGTTTGAGAGCTCCCCTCCCATACTCCTCAAGATCTCGGGGATTTAAATGTTGAAAATGGAGAAAAAGAATGGCAAACAATTTAGAAAAAGAAGAGGGACAACAAAGGTATGGATGTAGGCAATAGAATGCAACTGCAGTCTCATCCCAAATCTGGTGCAGAAGAATAGGGGGAAATGAGTGGAATGCAAAGCAGAGAAAGGAAATTACTTTCCATAAAATGGAGGCAATTAAGATTAAATTACAGTACTCAGCCATTGAAATTACTAGCAGATTTGAAGGTTCTTAAGAGTTACTGCATCTGCCAAGATTTCCTAGCATGTTTTGAATAGGGGTACAAAACTCTTTGTTTTGTGTCCTTGTGTGGGGTAGGCTGGTTTCACCTAGAGTAAGCATGGTTTCTATTAGTGGCATAGCGTCAAGTGGGTTGAGGTTTTTTTTGGTCTTGCATGACCTTGGCTGAATAAATCAGATGTAATATTCAATCCATGAGGATGAGGTCCCTCTACTATGATCTCCCCTAGCACGAGTCGAGCTAAATTTCCCGCATTAATATAAACTCTTCTTTTACGAAACAAAAAAAAAATACACATCTTTCCTCAAAAGGATTTATAAAATTCATTTCTATTTAGGTCAAATTATGTTGGTCGAAAGTGATTTTAAAATGTGGTTTTTGTACAAGTCTATGCAAAATTAATTTGTATAATCTAGATATTAGAATAAATTACATATTTGGAAACTAGACTCAAAATACCACTTTTCATATTACTGGACTTTCTTAAGATTATATGTGTAAGTGCTTCAAATTTTGACTCCAATTGTGAACTTTGATTTTCAGGAAAAAACACTTCCACTTTTTAGCCAAAATGTGGACCCAACTTCTTTCACTTACCCATGTCATTGAGGACAATCAAGGGTGGTGACAATAAATTTCTATAATATTTGTTTATTTCATTAATATTTTTTCAATTTCTTCTTGAATTGTTGGTGGAGGGTTCAGTGGGGGAGGGTTCAGTGGGGGAGAGTCCGCTGGGGGGAGTTTGGGTTTTGAGGTTGTTCATCCATATTACCTATTTTAAATTTAAAACATACACATTTAAGATTTAGAACAACATTTTATTAAACCATATATAATTTAAATTAAACATTTAGAACACAACAAAAATTAAACTCTAAACTTTATTTGAAATAAAATAAATACTCTAAACTATATGAGCTAACATAACTCTCTACAATGGGAAAGAAGAGTGGGGGTTCAAGCGGGATATCCTCTCCACAGGTGCACGACAATAGTGATCTTGGCAACAATGAGGAAGGCGTTGATGATGACCAAGACAGCGTAGGGGAAGAAGAAGATTGGTGTAGGTCTATTGAAGAGGATGATGACCTTCATTTTCTTGACCCATAGCTTGAAGCTTAAGAGCATTGGTTTTGCTGGCTCCACGAAGCGCCGAGAGGATTCCCTTATGGAATCTAAATCTCTGCAGAGTATGAAAACGACAGTCAATGTCGGTGTTGAGGGCCATGGTCTCTGCAGAGGATTCCTTTTGCAAGCATGTGTGGATGGAGTGTGTGCGAGGGCCTCTTTCCCTGCGGGTAATGTGGGTAGCAATCCTTGTGTGTTTTCCAAGGAGACTTTGCCTCCTTCCTATTCTCCCATGATACATAATGTGGGTAGCTTGGGAGAGATTGAGCCCTCCCTTGTTCTGGTGGAAGGGCAAGGTTCTAAGGTGATTTCTTTCAATCTGTCTGATTTGCTTATGGTGGTTGCTCCACGGGTTGAAGGAATCTCTCCTCCTTCTTTGCAAGGTTAGGGTTGAGCAGTCATGCTGCCTAAGCTAGGCCATCTGCCAGGGGCCTCGAATGGCAACGAATTGCCTAAGACCCAAGTTTCAGGGGTTGCATCTGGGGAGCCTCACATTTGCATTCTAGACTCTATTATTAACAATTATACTACTTGGCTCTAGAGCTCTCTTGTTGGGAGATTCAGTGGTAACTGCCCTAATATAGACATGGTCAAAAGATGGGTGCTTCAAAAATGGAAGGTTAGGGGGCAAGTAGAGATGATAGCTCTATCGAACAATTTCTTCCTATTTTCATTTTCAAACTCAGAAGATAGTTCAAGGATCCTTTTGGGAGGTCCCTGGTTCCTTGGGTAAAATGGTATTTTCCTAAAAATTTGGTCTTCGGCCCAAGAAACATTGCATCAACATGTTTCCAATCTGGGTTAGGTTGTCAGGGCTTCCATTATTGGGATGATGAGATATTAGCATTGCTAATACTTTTGGGCAATATATTATGATTGATGTTTTTGATTAAGATAAGCAACAAACCAGGGTGTTGAACCCTTTACACAAAGTCCCCTAGGGTAGAGCAAAACAAGCCACAAACATGCCAGAAACAACATAGAAACAATAGTAAAACAACAGCCTAGCTATAAACCAAAACAAAGGATCTAACAACACCAGATCTTGAGGGCATAAATCTAACTCCCTTAACCTTCGGTTGTGAAGCAACGACAGATTTGGGGAGTCCTTCCTTCTTTCTCTGAATAACTATCTAGGATAACTTCGAGTCTAAATCCTCAGAGCGAGGCGAGAGGGGACCCTCAACAGACAATGTAGCCAAAGAGCATTTCTACACTGATTTAGAAGCTGGTAGCACAGAAGATGAATCAGGGATTGATAAAGTAGTAATCTGACCCATGACGGACAGGGCCAATAAGGGAGTTGAAGGCCCAACAGAGGCGGCTAGAGACAATGAGGGTCGGACAGACCTGACATGATTAGCAACAGCAGTCCTATTCAGCATAGGCTCCACAAGAGGAGCGGGCAACAAAGATTCCTGGGAAGAATCACCCTGCTAGGAGGAATCATCCGTCGGGGAAGCATAAACAGTCAAATGATGAGTGAGTACATTCTTCCACCAAGTTTCTGCACCCTTGTGACGAGAGTGAGGGCAACCAGAAGCTAAGTGACCAATAGAGAAATATCTCTTGCATCTAAAAGGGAGACCCTCATATTCCAATAGTTGCATCCATGGCGTGTCCTCAACCATCAAAAAACATCTCCATGGAGGGGTTTGGAGATGTCAATATCCACTAATATGCAAGCAACCGTAGTATGCCCTAAATCTAAGGTTGTAGAGTCAAACTTCAAAAAGCCACCTATAGCATTGCCAATTGCTTCATAGCAAGAATCCTCCCAAAACTGAAGGGGGAGATTCGGTAGTCAAACCCATATTGGTTTGGTATTAAGCAGCTCAGTGAGAGGATTGAAGGAGCGAGCCCATGGTTTGCTGGATAGGAATGTTTGCCCCACAACCAAACCCTATTCAGCACTAAGTCTCGCTCCTCAAAGGAAGCAAAAGTTGCTATGAAGAACCCCCTTGTGCTGGGATAAAGCTCGATCTATCCAACCACAAGAGGTTTCTAGGATTCCATGACCCAGCTATGCATATTGGGGAGAGAGGGCCATAAACCATTAAATCTGCATATCTCCACACTTGATATAAAACTCTTCTGGTGGCACGCTCCTGGAACATGTATATATACCCTCTAAACAAATTGTGAACTGACTACCTAGACTTTCCACATTAACCCGATTCTTACAGTCCTCCTGTCACAAAGATGATAGGAACTAGGCAGGAACAAATAAAGATTACTAGTATAGAAGAACATAAACAAACACAGTTATGTAACAAGAACTTGCAATTAACACTTAGAACTTAGTCTACAAGAAGACAGGAACAAAATATCGCCAAGGGTCAAACTCATGATAAGGGACTGTATCAACAAGGACTATCGGCCCTACACACAAGATGTTCTGATGCGAAATTACAAGCTTGGTCCTATAAACTAACAACACATGGTGGGTCTCTCATTAATAAATAGACTGAACTATACCCTTGTCACAACAGTGACAGAGACCCAAATAAAATAGATTCAATGACAGGAACCAGAAATACAAAACCATACTCTTTATTTACTTTTAGCCCATACAACTTCGGTTATAAAGATATAATGTAGAGCTTCTTCGCTCAACGAGGCTTCAGACTATCCTACTGCACATCAATCATGTCCACACCTTGTAACAGTGATCTTCTCTCGATTCTTCTTTCTCTTACCCTGCGGCCTTATGTTTTTGGCCTGTCGTGCTCGTATTCTCTTATGATTTGGCCTTCCTTTCGGCCTTTCTGTATTCATTCTCAACCTTCCTTTTGATCGGCCTTTCTCTTATTTTTGTTTAGCCTCACACCTGACTTGCCTTCCTCCACCGATCGGCCTCCTCGATTCTTCTCCCTTTTATCGGCCTTCACACTCTCGGCCTGTGGCCTTACTCCCCACACCCCCTTCAGTTTTCTCTCTTCCTCTTATAATTTGACCATTACAAATTGCCTTAACTGGCTTCTTTTTCTTTCCATGACCTCTACGGACATTTGACTCCACTTTTTGGGCCTCGATTAATTGGCCTTCGGCCTCCTTTCTGCATTGGCCTCCCCTCTGGTTTGCATGCGACCTCCTCTAGCTATATAATATATATTCCTCCTCTGCCAACAATTCAGCCTGTTCTTACCTGCCTTGGCCATAACAGTTGTTTCCAAACTATTCGGCCATGTCTCTTTCTCTGTCCATCTCCCACTGTAACGGCCTCACTTCCTAGACATTTGCTACTTTATGACATCGACCTGCCTTAACAAGACTGTGATTCAGTCTCTTCACAACCGCCGTCCAACCACCATCGTTCCTGTTGTAACCGTCGCTGAGTTATCTCAGTCATTTGCTTATATCTAACTCCTCCAAATAACAGTCACTGCTTCTATGATTTTGCTCTTGTTCCAGCCTTTTCATAACTACTGCCCTTTCCGCCATCTGCCTCTTATCCATCTGTCAACATCTACCTATGACTAAATGCTTTCAGCCTTTAAATGAAGCATATGAAAATTGCTAATTAACTATGCATGTTCCTATCGCTTTGGCGACAGGAACTTCCTACCATCAATTTCCTGTCATCCGACCCCTCAATGAACCAAAAAATCACCAGCTAACACAAAATTTAGAAAATAAAGAAGATGCCCCTGCATCAGACTCCCCAGGGGACAAAAATCATGTGCTCCTGCACATGGAGTTATTAACCAAACTTATTCCTCACTTTTCCTTTTCTTCTGTTTCTTCCACATTCTCTCTGAATCACTGGCCACCTTCCTCCAATATTGTTGTGCAACATTTGCCTTCATGTGACCATCTTCATCCATCACTGTCCACTTCCATTCTCAAATCCTCATCTCTTCCACATCTAATTTATCATAATTTAACAGAAAGATTTCCATGCCTTCAACATTACACTCTTCCTCTTTATGCTCAACTTGCTTATTTAACATCTTTTCCAGCCACTCCTCTTTTGTGGACAACTGCTGCGACCAATCAATTTCAGATTTATTTTCCTTCTCATGCCTCATCACATTCATCCCATAACTTGTCATGACTGCATCATCTTTGGTCTTCATTCCTACAACTTATGTATCATCATCTTCATCCTCTCTAGGGGTGTCCTTGGCTATCCCACATTTTCTCAAACCTTCAACCTTTTCGTTCCACTCTTGCTCAATGGCTGCAAATTGTTTCCACAAATCTTCTTCAGCATTTTCTATTGCTGCTCCTCCTTCAAATTCTATGGCTGCATCATCTTCATCATTCATTGCTACTCCCATATCCAAATCTATACTTTCACGTTTTTCAACTCTTCCAGCCAACTTTTTCTCTTCTCTGGCATGCTTCATGTTGCACCTTTCAATCTGCCTTTGTTTACCTCCTTTCTTCTTTTGGTATTTACTTCTCCTTATTTCTTTATCATCCATAAGCCCCCACACTTTCTCTTCATACTCATTCATTTCCCAATCACTATTTAATTCATTACTATCAACGCAATCAAATTAATTATCCCTCACCTTACATACATCTTGCTTCTCTTGCTACAACTCCACTGCAGGCTCGTGGCTATTATTTTCCTTGCCATCTACTATTGGCTTCACCTTGCTTCCAGGTTCATGTGACTTGGTTTCCTCTACATGCGCCTTATCACTATCTCCCTTTTCAACCTCCACTCTTTTATTTGTCTCAGCATCATCCATTGTTGTACCACTCGCCTTTACTGCTACCGTACTCTTTTCTCTCCATATTTTGTTTGTCACAACCTTGGGTTGCTCTCTTTTCTTTGCTACACTTATACTTCGCTTTTCTTGGTTAGCTTGCCTTGCCTTCAGCCTCAAATCTTCTTCCCTAGGCCTCTTTGCTGGATAATCCATTCTCACATCCGATTGCCACTTATGCATCTGCACAACCCTCATTCCTTGCACTTGTTTGTTAGCAAAAACACAATCAAAAGCATCTACCTTTTTACAATTTAATTGCTGCCCCATAACAACTTGTTTTCCCTGCCAATATGACACTATATACCCGTGATCCTTAATCACATTTGCATTTTCCAATTGCTTCCTCTTCTTATCAACTTGTCTATCCATATTCACACTTCTATTCACATGATCTAAACTAATAATTTCCTTACCAAAATTAACATTTTGTCCTTCTGTTACCAGCTGCCCCAAATGACTTGTTAGCTCTTCTATTTTACAAGACTCATTTTCTTTATCCACATCATCTTCTAGAGCATCATGAAACTTTGTGGCTGCTTCATCATCTTCTTTATTTTGCTGGACATCTTTAGCTTCGTACTCCTCTTCATTCTCAGGTACTCTGCTACGTACCACTGCTGCAAACTCTTTTTGACATGCTACTACAATCAACCTTCTCTCACCTTCAACTCTTTTTCTGAGTGCTATTCTTGACCCATCAAGCAATATCTTCAAGGTCCCTTCCTCGACCTTTCTCAACACATTCCTCATACCTGCATACGCAACTGCAAACACAATATTAATAAACAAAATAAGAGACCACAATGTCTCTCTTAGTGTCTTCTTCAGGGATACTCTTCTCTCTTCATTTCTCTTTTCCACAAGTGCTGCTTGCGGTACTTCTTTCTCCTCTTTCTCTCTTCTTTCCTTTAAGTCCTCCACTATGATAATTTCTTCAACCTCATTCGGTCCATGTTGCTCAGTAGGCAACTCTCTGTTGTCCCAAACTCTCTAGGATCTTCTCATACTCTTATCTTTTCCTCCTAAGGCTTGTACATTCTGCCTTTTCCTCTTCTCAACAAGCTCCCTTACAGGCCACTTCACTTTTCTCATCATTGGCCATACCCAAAAATATTCTTGGCTACTTTCTTCAATCTATTTCTACCTTGCAATCATGTACTCTTTTAAGTCTCTTTTCAATGCTACCAGCTCTCTTTCAAAATCTGTATTTTGCTTCTTCATGTTTTCCTGGCTAAGTTGCCTCACTTCGGTGATCTACTTAGCACTCAGAATCTTCTACGCTCTGATACCAATCTGATGGCAAGCTCCTAGAACATGTATATATACCTCCTAAACAAATTGTGAACTAACTACATGGACTTTCCACATTAACCCGATTCTTACAGTCCTCTTGTCACAAAGATGACAGGAACCAGGTAGGAACAAATAAAGATTACCAGTATAGCAGAACATAAGCAAACACAGTTATGTAACAAGAACTTGCAATTAACACTCATAACTTAGTCTACAAGAAGATAGGAACAAAATATCGCCAGGGGTCAAACTCGTGATAAGGGACTGTATCAACGAGGACTATCGGCCCTACACACAAGATGTTTTGATGACAAATTACAATCTCAGACCTATAGACTAAAAACACATGGTGGGTCTCTCATTAATAAATAGACCGAAACATACCCTTGTCACAACAGTGACAGAAACCCAAATAAAATAGATTCAATGACAAGAACCAGAAATACAAAACCATACTCTTTATTTATTTTCAGCCCATACAACTTCGGTTATAAAGATATAATGCAGAGCTTCTTCGCTCAACAAGGCTTCAGACTATCCTACCGCACATCCATCATGCCCGCACCTTATAATGGAGATCTTCTCTCAATTCTTCTTTCTCTTACCCCGCGGCCTTATGTTTTCGGCTTGTCACGCTCCTATTCTCTTATGATTCGGCCTTCCTTCTGACCTTTCTACATTCATTCTCGGCCTTCCTTTTGATTGGCCTTTCTCTTGTTTCTGTTCGGCCTCACACTTGACTGGCCTTCCTCCACCGATTGACCTCCTCGATTCTTCTCCCTTTTATCGGCCTTCACACTCTCGGCCTCCAGCCTTACTCCCCACACCCCCTTCGGTTTTCTCTCTTCCTCTTATAATTTGACCATTACAAATTGCCTTAACTGGCTTCTTTTTCTTTCCACGACCTCTACGAACATTTGACTCCTCTTTTTGGGCCTCGATTAATTGGCCTTTGGCCTCCTTTCTACATTGGCCTCCCCTCACGTTTACATGCGATCTCCTCCAGATATATAATATTGATTCCTCCTCTACTAACAATTCAGCCTGTTCTTACCTGCCCTGGCCATAACGGTTGTTTCAAGACTATTCGGCCATGTCTCTTTCTATGTCCATCTCCCGCTGTAACGGCCTCACTTCTTGGACATCTACTTTATGACATCGACCTACCTTAACAAGACTGTGATTCAGTCTCTTCACAACTGCCCTCCAACCACCATCGTTCCTGTTGTAACCGTCATTGAGGTATCTCAGTCATTTTCTTATATCTGACTCCTCCAAATAACAATCGCTTCTTCTATGATTTCGCTCTTTTTCCATCCTTTTCATAACCGCTGCCCTTTCTGCCATTTGCCTCTTATCCATCTGTCAACATCTACTTGTGACTAATTGCCTTCAGCCTTTAAATGAAGCCTATGAAAATTGTTAATTAACTATGCATGTTCCTGTCGCTTTGGCGACAAGAACTTCCTACCATCGATTTCCTGTCATCCGACCCCTTAACGAACCCAAAAATCACCAGTTAACACAAAATTTAGAAAATAAAGAAGATGCCCCTGCATCATCCTCATTTTCTGAGACCTTAGGGCCACACATCACTATTGGAGAAGAACATGCACAAGGCATAGGCCTAACCCTAGCCTGTGATGAGCGTGCCTAAGCTCTAGAATTGATTACAACATCAGAAAATGACTTCAGAGGATGTCTTGAAGCAATCCTAGTCATGCAGGGCTTAGAACCATCATTCACAACAAGCGATGAACCTACAACTCAGGCACATAACCCACATCCCATGCGCCCTACACAAATGTTCGATGCTCTATTATCCTGTTTAACTCAGTCAACGGAGGATTTTCCCACTTAGATGGAGAAACCTCCCTCTCAGATTCAGGCGCTAGATGTCGTTTGTTTTCACTCTCAAAAGTTGTGCTTGGATGCACGCCCTCAGAAGCTGCGCTCAGACACCATTATTTTTGTTACAAAATTCAAGAAATGTTTGTTGTCTACTAGATTTTATGTTTTGTGGAGGTTGATAGGGTGCTCCCTTCTTGGATTACACAATCTTCCAAGTTGGGAAATTGGGTGCAGCAGATTACATTCGAGAATACTTTAGTTATATGTGATTCTTGCCTCAAAGTGGGCCATGTTGCAGCTGTTTTCGAGCCTCAACATAAATTATTATGTGGAGGAAAAAGGAGCAAGCATCTGATAATGCGTGTAAGACCTCTTATGAGGATGTTTTGAAAGAGAGAAGTAGGGAGAAGGATTCTAAGGACCTAAAAGCTATGTATAAGACTCCTTCAACGGATGTGTGAAGTGAAAATGGGGCATCCAAAAAAGGGAGATTTGAGCAGAAGGATTTCAGCATTATGGACAAGTTTGGTGAGTTTACTCAAAGCTCTTTGGAGCAATTTGGCTTCAAACCATCTTGACTTTGGGCTAGTTGTTTATCAAGGTTTTTTCCCCTTTTGTTAGTCTTTTTGTTGTAGTGTGGTTGTTGTGCTGATGGTGTGTCGTGTTTGTTCTTTGAAGTTCATTGGGCTCCAATGCTATCATTTCTCTTGTACAAGGGTCTGGACCCTTTCAAAATGCCTGCTTACCCCAATCAAAAACTCTAAACTATATGAAAAAAAAATGCATACTTCAATCAAATTCAAAAACATGAAATTTATATTCAATATAATTTAAGTGAAATAAAAGATCAAGCTCATTTTTTTCTAAAGACATTAGGTTCAATTACAAAGGTATTTGCAATTATAATGTGGTTCATGAAATATTAAACCCACTGATTAAAAACCCTAGAGTAATATAAACAATTTTGATTTCATTTTGAATTGAATTTAATTCAAAAAAATGAACATCTTTTTTTGTGTGTGAATTTGGCCAAAGGGGGGCATTCCCATAAAGAAAATCAGAAAAAAAGGAACTTTCAACTACTTTAGAGGAGGGCCATAGTTTAAAACATTCCGAGGTATATGTATTGCTTTAACAGTCTAATTACAAACCATATGACAAATACAAGACAAAATAGCATTTCAGACTATGTACAATATATGCTATCTATTATCTATAAACTACCCTACTCTCCTACGAACTAAGCCAGTTATGCTTAGTAAGTCATGACTGTGGAGCCTCTTCCCCTACCTCGTCGTCATTGGAACCGACGCTTTCCAAGTTGATTGTGAAGGACCAATCCACTTCTTGCATGAGGGAAACACTAAATACCACTTTGAGGAATTCGGCTCCCCATTTAGCCTTTTGTTTGCATGCCTCTTCACTTTGGCCCATTGTTGTTATAATAAATGGAGCTCAGGGGCCATTATATGGCCTGAGGATTACTGGCCAAGTGTTGTTGCATATGAGGAAGCCCAAACCTAACACCGCATTGTCCAAAATATCTTTCAGCTCACCACGCCACCTTGGTTTTATCAGGGTCTCTGCCACCTCCCTTATAACATCCTTAGTCTCACCCAAATCTAAAAATATAGCAATGAACATAGATGAAATGTCTGTGTTCGCCCATTATCGATGAGAATTAAACAAGAAGGTGTCACCTAGAACCATATGAATTGCGTGCAATATTATTGTAGATTTTGTTCTAAAAATGTTCTTCGGTTTGAGATATTGTAAATATGATAGTTAACATTACATAATAAAAAAGGCAACAAATATATATTTAATGTTAACTAGCATATTTGTATCTTTAAAAAATCTAAAATATGTGGAGAGATATCCTTCTTGAGGCATCTATTTTTATTTAATTTACCACATATAAGTGCCTCCAGAAAGATATCTCTTGGTGTATTTTAGATATATTTTTTAAAATATAAATATGCTAGTTATTTCCAAATTTTATAATTTTTTATTGTTTTATCAATTTTACAAATAAATAATTCCTATATATATATATATATATATATATATATATATATATATATATATATATCACTATTTTATTAGTGATCTTCAAATACCTCCACCATTATCCTACTCTTTAAAAATATATTTATCCTTCACTCGTAAGATCTTTTCTTCATATAACTCTTCTTTTTAAAAACAAGGAGTCATTTGAAATTTCAAAAGATGGATAAGGCCGAAGTCAATAGTGATCCATAAAATTTCAATTTAATGTAGTCACTTTGTACACTACAAACAGAAAATACCCAACAAGAAATTGGGGGTGAGCAATAATGTTTGCATCTGTAGGGAGAAAAGTTATATTAAAATATGTAAGAATGAAACAATTGTTTGGTTTGGACCACCTTGATAACAACAATACAAATGGAAGAAACTGGTAACTTAAATATGAGATGTAAATCTGTAAAACCTTTATTGAAGGTCAGCAAATGTCTATATCATTCCAGAGCACTAACTATCTGCCAAACAATCATAGATTCAAAGAGCTTCTTATATTTTATTAATTATTTGAAATACTTCCTACACCACACATTAAGTTGCTTATTAGAACATAGCTATCTTGAGTACAGAAATCCTAGCCAGAATACAACTTGCAAAAACAAAGTACTTTAGAGCCAAATTTTGGACAAACAAATAGATTGCAACACATAAGGTCACTGGAATGAAAGCCTCAAGATCTATTATAGACAAAGTTGATGCACTAATTGTTGATCGAAAACAGAGCAAATAAAAGATGATTGCAGAA
Organism: Cunninghamia lanceolata; assembly: GCA_027924645.1. Taxonomy (NCBI): domain Eukaryota; kingdom Viridiplantae; phylum Streptophyta; class Pinopsida; order Cupressales; family Cupressaceae; genus Cunninghamia; species Cunninghamia lanceolata. The sequence continues at coordinate 13,086,022 of BSBN01001259.1, forward strand.
AATAAGAACGGAAAGAAAGACACAATCACAGAGATAAAGAACACAAAAGTTTTAAAGTGGTTCACCAATATATGGCTACGTCCACTATCAATAGGGGAATCTCTATTTTATTTAACTGTATTTCTGCACCTTACATCCAGCCAGCAATGGCGGCAACAATAACAATACCAATACCAATCCCTTAACCTCTTCAACCACTGTGCCAAGAATACATGTGAGGCAACGGTTACAAAGCGAGAAGATTCTAACATTACAAGGAATAAGAAATAGCTGCCGTTACACAGACTTGGCTTCACACGTACCCAACAATCTCCCACTTGAAGACAAGTCATACCGAAAAGAGAGGTGCTCAGAGATATCCCCTACTACAGGCTTGGTCACATTGGGACAACACAGAGAGAAGCTCTACAGAACTCGAACTTCTCTCGTGGTACGATCTTCATTAAAGCATCTGCTAGATTCTTTTTAGTATCAATTTTCTCCACCCGCTGCTTACCCTCGTCAAGGACATAGCGAATAAAATGATATCTCAGCTCTATATGCTTAGTCTAATTGTGAAAGGCAAAATTTTTGGCCAAATGAATAGCACTATTGCTATCACAAAACAAATTGAAAATTGATTGCTTACACCATAATTCGCCCAGCAACCACTGCAACCATAACATCTCTTTTGCTCCTTCGTTAAGAGCAATGTATTCAGACTCTATAGATGAGAGTGCAACAACCTGTTGCAACCGAGAAACCCAGCTAATGGCAGCCCCTGCAAAGGTAAACACATGAACTGCCTGCCAATGAGATTTACCCAGATTACTCATAAATATGCTCACAATTCCCACTGCATGAGCAATATCCGGACAAGTACACACCATAATATACATTAGACTCCCAACTACTGATGAATACGGAACGACTTTCCTTTGTTCTTCCTCTTCCTGAGTTTTAGGACACATAGCTGAAGATAAGCGAAAATGATCAGCCAATGGAGTACTCATTGACTTGGCATTGCTCATGTTGAATCTATCCAAGATTTTAAGAATATACTTTTCTTGAGACAATTTGATTTCTCTCTTATTTCTATCCCTAAATATATTCATCCCAAGAATCCTCTTTGCTGCCCCTAAATCTTTCATGGCAAAGCGTTGAGCTAAATGAAGTTTTAATTCACGAACAATCTTCACACTAGTGCCAGCAACCAACATATCATCAACATAAAGCAAAAGAATGACAAACTCACCATTAGCAAGCTTCTTATAATATACACAGGGGTCTGATTCACAGTGAGTAACTTTCTAATCAGTCATGAAGCGATCGAATTTAAGGTACCACTATCTTGGGGCTTGCTTCACCCCATACAAGCTCCGCTTCAACTTGCAATATAGATGCTCCTAACCCTATTTTACAAATCCCTCAGGCTGCTCCATATATAACTCTTCATCAATATCGCCATGAAGAAAGGTCATTTTGACGTCAAGTTGCTCAAGCTCAAAATCCCTAACAGCTGCTAAGCCCAAAACAACTCGAATTGTTGACATCTTCACAACGGGTGAAAAAATCTCATTGAAATCAATTCTTTTTTGCTGATCAAAACCCTTCACAACCAGTCTGGCCCTGTAGTGTTTATGACCTCTGTCTTCCTCTTTCAGACAATAGACCCATTTGTTTTTCAGAGGTTTTCAATTTGGTGGAAGAGTAAGCAAATCCCAGGTATCATTTGCTCTCAAAGACTCCATTTCATCTTTCATTGCCTCCATCCACTTGACGGAATCTGCATCTTTACACGCCTGTTTAAAAGTTGTAGGCTATGACTGATCGGAGAGCAATAATTCATAGTCATCATATTTTGATGGATGCCTCTCCTCCCGGGTAGACCTCCTTATTTGAGGACCCTGTTTTGGCTGCAAATTTGTGTCCAAATTTAATCTTTGTAATTGATTTTGAACATCATCTATATCACACTGTAAATTACCTCCAAGGCCCTACCACTCTACTGCAACTGTCTCTGGCAACAAATTGTCATTTATATGCACACTATCTCGAATATATCTATGTTTAGGGAAACTACCCTGTCTCTGTCTCTCCAGTCCAATAGACTGGGTGTGAGTAGTGACTAGTTGCATGGGAATTAAAGTTCCCAATTCATGTGAATGGACAGACATTGGGAGCATTGAAAAGTCTCCTCTAAAATTACTTTTATTGTTGTCGTCTACTAGTGCATAAGGCCCTATTTAAGGCTCAGAAAACGCTGTTGAAGGTTCTTTACCCATTACAAGATTCATGGGGTCAAAAACTCCCAAATTTTGAGTACGTTGTGTTGAAAGTTGTAAATTTAGAGTAGAACGTTCTCCTTGCTGCGAACCAATCGAAGACTATGAATGAGACTTGGAAGGCAGCGTATAAACTTGAGAAGACCGCATTTCGAAGGTTCTTTACCCATTACAAGATTCATGGTGTCAAAAACTCCCAAAGTTTGAGTAGGTTGTGTTGAAAGTTGTAAATTTAGAGTAGAACGTTCTCCTTGCTGCGAACCAATCGAAGACTATGAGACTTGGAAGGCAGCGTATAAACTTGAGAAGACTGCCTTCCATTTATGAAAGGTTGCGATCTACATGTAGAAGAGACACCAAAAGTTGAAGAAGGCTCACAACATAGTGGCTGGGCAGTGACAATTGAAGGTTGCGCTGAAAAATCAAACAGGTGCGTTGGATGTTGAGCCTGCTGCGTGGGGAGTGTAGAAGGTAGCGTAGGAAACAATGAAAGATGTTGAGTAGAATGTTCGACAGGTTGTGTAAGGGCATGAGGAGGCAGTGATAAAGTGTTAGAGGGCTAAAAACTAACCCTTGGTGTCTATGCCATTTGAGTGCCATTATCATAAATATCAACATCTATATAATCATGTGAAGAGACTCTGTTTTTGCAAACCGGGGAAAACTTTCTCGTTAAACACGACATCCCGACTGCGAATAATCTTTTTGGCAATGGGATCCCAAAGCTGAAATCCAAACTGATCCAAACCATAGCCAAAAAATATACATCTTTTTGACTTGAAATCTAACTTAGTACGCTACTCTTTCGGAATATGCACAAAAGCTTCACAACCAAACACACGAATGTGATTATAAGAAATTCTTTTTCAAGCCATCTCTTCTCTAGGATATCGAAATCCAATCGAGATGAAGAAGCGCGATTGATTAAATACACTGCAGTATTACACGCCTCTGTCCAAAACTTTTTCCCCGAACCGACATTTGAGAGCATACACCGAGCTCTTTCAAGAATCATCCGATTCAACCTCTCAGCTGCACCATTTTCCTAAGGGGTAAACAAAACCACTTTAATTCTGCATGTCATTATCTGCACAAAAGTCGTCAAATTCCGAAGAGCAAAACTCTCCCCCATTATCAGTTTTTAGACATTTAATTTTGTGCCCAATCTGATTTTCAACAAGAGCCTTAAAATTTTTAAAATTTAAAAAAAAAACCTATGATTTTCTATTCAACATATAAACCCAGACTTTGCGAGTGCAATCATCAAGGAAAGTAACAAAATAGTTAGCACCTCCAAAAGAGGTTACCTCTGTGGGACCAAAAACATCTGAGTGCACAAGTTCTAATGGAGTAGTTTTCTTGTCATGGCCCGTTCTCAAGAAGCGAGTGCGACTCTGTTTGCCATAAAGGCAATGCTCACATAACTCTAAATCAACCAATTTTAGGCCTGGAAGTTGATCCCTTTGAAGCATAACTTCAAGCCCCTTCTTGCTCATATGCTCGAGCCTCTTATGCCAAATTTCTAAACTATTGTCCACAACAGTGATTGCAGCTCCCACTTCACCATGGCATTCTAAAATATAAAGATTACCCAACTTCTTTCCCTTTGCAAGCACCAAAACTCCCTTGGTTACTTTCCAAGTATCTAAAGAAAAATTAACATTACACCCACGAGCAATAAGTTCGCTCACTGATATTAAATTTCATTTCAACATGGGAACATATCTCACATGCTTCAATATCCATTTATTTCCATTTTTCAAATGCAATGTTACATCACCCTTACCTACGATTTCACATTCTTTATTATCACCAAGAAAAACCTTACCAAATGTACCTTCTTAGAAATTAGAGAAAGCCTCCCAGCATGAAGTAGCATGGAAGGAGGCACCGGAATCAAACACCCACGACTTTGCAATCGTGTTACTCGTTGATAAGACCAAAACACCATCACATGCAGTGTTTACTTCATTGTTATTACTCACTTTATCTTGGGCCTTCTTGTAGTTCCAACCATTCTTCTTTGTGTGACCAGGTTTTCCACAAAACCAACAAACACCGCTTCTGCCCCTGGACTTCGATCTTGGAGCAAATTTAGCTCTTCTTCGGTTATTATATCTTCCTCTTTCTTGACTTCTTCGCCTATTGCCAGTACTTACAGCTGTTAAAGCGTGTCACCAGAAGAGGATTCTTGATTCTTCCTCCTCATGTCTTCACTAAGAAGTGTGGCTGCAACATCATCAAAATTTAGTTTTACTTTTGGCAGCCACCGAAGTGCTAACTGCCATCACAACCCCTTCCCAACTGTTCGGTAAAGAACATAACAACAGTATTGCTTTAATTTCATCATCTAACTTTATACCCACCAAAGTTAATTGGGTGTCCAAGGTATTGAATTCATTGAGATGATTCGACATAATCGCTCCTCTCATTTTCAAATTATATAACTTTTTCATGATAAATACCTAGATCTATAATGGCATTCCAGTTATACTGAAGAATGAAGTCTTGCACTTTAAAATTAAAATGACAAGAAGATTTCTGTATAGACTGTTGACTACTGTCTACTGCTGTAGGTCTAAATGTGATCCCAGTTTGTCTCCTAATTCTCAATTTCAATTACATATAAGTCTTAAAACGACACATCCCAATGAATCCAGATTTATAAAATTCTAGCATTTCAATTATAATCTAAATATGGCCTTAACCATTCAATGATAACATATTATACTTCATTCAATTATAATCTAAATATGGCCTTAACCATTCAATTGTGACTGATTATACTTCACTTGCGTACAGTACCATAGTTTGGATTTGATTAAAATTATGCTGTAAGGTCAGTTCATTTTCTGTCTTTACAAGTTGCATGAGATGAAAACGCTGCAAAGCAAAACTCTAGGAAAAAACACAACATCAAGATCACTATGCAACATTCAGAGATATCTAAAGCTTAACTGGTCTTCACTCTTTGAGCACTAGCACTGGTATGTAGACTACCATTTAGATTTTTATACATGTAGCCTTTCACGTGGACAGCCTAATATTGGAAACTTATACTCCCGCGTTTAAGAGTGTTAGATATAACGACTTGATATCATCTTTCAGATGTGTATTTAATAGAGATATAGATGCCATTAAGATAATGTAAAACTGCAAATATAATTTCATTGTGAAAGGATGCTTCCAAATTTACTTGGAAAATAACAGGGGCAGGACAAGCTCAGATTGAAGCACATTGAACTCAATTTTTGTTCAAAATTAAAAACAGTAAATAACCATCACAGGTATAAACATTAACAAAGGTGTCTGAAAAAAATTGTGACACATGTTGAAAAGTTCAAAGAAACAAACATGAATTAACAAACATAAGGAAACAAGGACATTTAAGACAAAAGCAATACAGAGAATTAAATGACTGTCTAAAACAAATTTGAAGTTAAATAGTACACTTGTTCAGATCTTGATTATGATTGGGTTAAAAAACGGAACAAAGTCCAATATGAAACCAAAATCTCATTTTAAGCTTTACAACAAGCTCAAAGTCAAATCGATCAAATCTCACTTAGCTCTTAAACAATAACATGATCACAATATGGCCTGGGTATAAGAATTCCCATAATAACTACTTTGGCACTATAATGGCACATGCATCACAGACCAAGCTTTGTTCTTCGCCAATGCCTGCGCTTTGCATTGTACCTGCAATAATACACCAAATCAATATTAGCTTTAAAACTATGAATTAAGTAACCCCAGAAAGACTTTGCCTTGTTTCATGAAAACATGGAAAAAAGGTTCTGTACCCTACAACCACCTCAAATTGTTTTCAAATCAACATAACAACATAAATATCAGGGAAACAACATAAATCATCTCAACAGCATGAAAGAATAGATAAGGAACATGAATATGTAAAAACACAAGTTTCCCTGGAGAACCCACCATCGTGTGAAAAACTCCCAACTCTAGAGAATAAATCACTCCCCATTCCACTATGCAAAGGTTGGGTACAAATGTTTACACCACCACAATGGCTTCAATGAGCTCCTACACAATTTTGAAGCTTCTACAACATTTGCTACAATCTTGAGATTTAGTAAAACCACCATACAAACGAGAGCTAATGCCCACACACTTTGTGGGAACACAATATATAATATTCTTCTAACCTCTCATCCACAAAAAGTGGAAGACCAAACAACAAATTGAAAAAACAAATGAAAAAAAAACCTTTCATTCCACTCTACCTACTTTATGACAAGTTCACCAATTTGACTAGTGGACGAACACACATGGTAGAGTGAGAGTTCTACCTACTAGAGAGCATTTGCCATGGTAGAGTGAGAGTTCACCATAGTAGATGACAAATTTACCACTTGCACAAACTAGTGAACTCATAAAAACAATTTTCTAGGCCATTCTAATATTTGCAACTCATCCCAAAGACTGCAAGAGATGTCCCATACCGTCCCTGGTCCTCAAAAATCATCACAGACTATTTTGCAACATAACCCACCAATAATTGGCAAACTCCATCTTCTAACCCCTTGTCATCACTCCAACAAATGTGAAACACTGACACCAATGATCCAATAAGTTTTGACCTGATTTTTAACATCCCACCTCCCTGGTAGGAGTCTTTTGGTCCCCAAAAGCTCACTAACACCGAGAATGAGTAACTATTGTCCCTAATCTCCATTACGACTACTTGCAACATGACTTGGCAACAACAAACCCAAGCCAACTCATCTTTTCACATGAAAACAAACCAACCACGACACAACTTTATTTCTTGACTGATCCATGCAACACATTAGCATAATTAGTAGGTACTTTATTTCTTAACCACCCTTGAGGGTTTCAAATTGATCTCAAACTCTATGCCACTTGAAAAATGCACTTGCTTACTTTCATGTGACAGCTCTACAAATTGTTGCATCTACTAGCCCTTTTCTTGTTGCTTCTTGTATGTATGAAGCTCTTCTTTAGCTCCATCAACAGCCTCTTTATGCACTTGTTCCTCTAACGTCGAGGAAACAATCCTTCCATTCACATTGATTAGTCTTCTACAATTTGAAGTTCTAGCAATAGCAATCTTTGACCTTCCCTCGTATGAGTTCAAAACAAACTCTTTTCCATACAATGTCAACTTATACTAATTCTTTTCTCCTATGAGGAAAAACATCCATCATGTACAAATAGGGACTTCCAAAAATCAAATCACTCACATTCAATGGAAGAATGTCAAACAATAGCTCATCTATGAATTCCAAGTGAAAACCAAACTGCAACTTAATTTCCTTCTGCACCTTCATATCTACTCATTGTTGCAACAATCCCAAGACATTTAGATGTGGATGATTCACAACCCCCAATCCCAATTCACTAACCAGCCTATTTGAAACTAGCAATCACACTTCCTGTGGAATGGGCACACCAATAAATATCTGCACAATTTGTGCCCGTTAGGTACGAAGGCAAATATAGCTGAGCCTCTATGGGCCACATATCAAAACCTTTCAGCTGGACTGAGACATTGTTATGGGAAATCTAAATCTCTAGTTGACGAATCTGTGATGCCCATTCTGCACCCTAAATGTTTTAAGGTTCTTGATATTATTGACAAAGCCAATTCCCAAACCCATCTCTCTAAAACCTCCGTATGAAATTAGAAAATGAACATTGGCTCCCGGCTAAGCTATATGGAAAAGATTGACCAAGTCAAATATGGCCCCCTATAGCTTAGCTGAGCTATCATACTCCCAACCCATGCAAGCATCCATAGCTTGTCATAAACACCGAGTTAACTGGATTCTGGACAAGCTACGTGTTCCCTTATGGGAGGCAAATTCTAGCTTGCACTAAAAGCTTATCCAATGCTACTTCAATTAACCAAAGTCACTGTACGGGAGGTCGACACATCCCACAGAACCAATTAAATATTGGTTTTTGCAAGCAGCCCAAGCATGAATGTTTTCTCCATTTAATCCTATGAGAGTATTTCATGTTCCTCTGGTAACCAAATGGTTGACAAGCACTAATGGCCATTGTTCTTTCTCAGAAAACACTTCAACTACCCGATGAGTCTTTGATATCATTTTATTGGCCTAGGCATTGGCATGTTTTCAAAAATCTGGCAACTCATAATGCCAATACATGTGGCAGCATCTCACACATTCAACATTTCTTGATATGCAAGTAGGCAAGCATGAGCGAACACCCAATCATCAGAAAGATACAGACCAAAGGCTTTATTAAATTTGTTAATCCCAAGTTTCAACACAAAGTTCAAATGCATCATCGAAATTATAACAGCACTAGACCAGATCCACTGTTTATCTATTCTTATTAATAATAACAATAAACGAATGGAATTGGTGGAAATGAGCCAAGAAACTCTCATGGAAATTTTTCTGACATTGCAAAAGCTATCACACCCATCATTGAACCACAAGGAACTGTAACATATGTACACTCCAGATTAAAAATTCACCAGCAGAGTCTCACATAGTAGTCTACAAATTAATACAAGGCATTTCATATTAACTGTCCACTCCATCTGTGCATCAGTTTATCAATCCTTTGAAAATTAAGATCAATGATTTGGCATGTGCTATAGTCAAAACACTCATTTGCCTTGCATGAATCCTTCGAGATTCTTAGTTCTCAAGTATAGATCATTCATATTAGATGACTTTCAGTTATTCACTGTAAGCCTCCGTGTCTATACTATGTATAAGAAGGGGTTCAAAGATCATCAGGTGTTGTATTCTAGAAATTTGACTATATGTTTTTAGTGGGATTAAACAGGGAAGATGATTCAACACTTAGCCAACACCATTCATACTAGATAACTTCTAGTTCTTCACTGTAAGCCAAAGTGTCTGTACCGTGTATTAGAAGGGGTTCAAACTTCAAAGATCACCTAGTGTTTGATTCTGGAAATTTGACTATGTAAATTGTAGCATATTAAAATCCGTGAATTATCAATTAAAGTTCATAACTCCCGATTATTTTTACTATTAATAGGCTTATAGATGATAGACTAAGATTTGATAGAATCAACCTAACATTGTAATTCTTGGAAAGAGCATTTTGTTATGATCATTCGCACAATTAATAGGAGATAAACCTGATATAAACAAAACATAAATAAAACTGTGGCAAACTCATGCTGAAAAGGAAAAAAGGACCCAGATCATGCCGGGAGGGGCTTCGAAATATTAAACAGAACTGGAAATAAGATGGCTAACAATTACATGCCCTGTATTTCACCACGAGACTCATCTGCCTATTCAACCATGAGAGCCACGAGACTCATCTGCCTTCAGTGAATTCAGGAAATACTACAGACACTATTAGCTATGCCCTTATTTGTTATTTAATATTAATTTGTAGTTTCTTCAAAACTGATCCCATTTTACATGATAGCCAGGACAGGACTTGAAAGGCTTAAGAAAATAACAAATTGTTTAATAAATTTGTAAATTTTCTCACAGGACAGGACTTGTATTTCACATGCCTCTAGCAGAATATATCACTTTAAGTATACAGAAATGTGGTTGGAATAAGAATAGCAGATTCTGTAATGAATTTGTAAATTGTCTAATAAAAAAAAATACAAAACAAATAGTAATGAATTTTGTATAATGAACAAACACTTTCACAGGAAGATATTTGCCAAAGCTCTTATGGATAAAACTTCTACACAAGTTATCCAGAAAAGCTTTGGTAAAACAAGCAGTGATACGTACCAGGGGCATTTCAAATGTCTATAAAGTTCAGTAATTATTAGTTCACCCCAATTGCACACTTGATTGATCCCACTACTTTATTGTGTTTCCATTACTAGTGAAAACTACTTAGAACTGAAAGTGAAAAGGAGGAAATTAATTATGGCTACCTCTACCAATTGAATATTCTTTTACAAAATTTTCAAAAAATTGGAAAGAAATTTGTAATGCCTATATTTCTTCTTTTCCAAAATAGAAAGATATGCCAACTACTCTACTAATAAAAGAAAATGAAGTCACAGTAAAGACCTCTTCTCACAGCTAGCTTGGTTTGTTGTAATTAGAAATTATTGAGTTTTTTCCCATTAAGTTTAGTTAGAGATAAGTAAAAATTAGCAGCGCAATACCTAAATTCTAACATTTGGGACTTTTGTTGTTAATTGGCTGCACAAGAAATCCTCATAGTTCTGATTCTAAAACAAAAAGCTTGTTACAACCCCTTCTCAGGAAAAAAGAGCAACACATACTGAAAATACATCATTTATAGAATAAAATAGTGGAACAAAATCGAAACACCAATTTACAGTCATCATCAAGATGAACTCAACACTAATTCAGGTATGCACTATGATAATGTTATAGAGCTGTTAGAACTAAAATTTGTCACAGGGCAAGTTTGGGTTCAAAGTGAGTAGGAAGGAACTTCTTCCTCTATTATTTGGGTAGACTCCCTTAATCAATATTCACAGAAAAAAAAAAAGATATTAAAAAAAGTACAAAATATACAAATATGAAATATTTTAATTTGAATGGATGACATTTCACTAGAACTAAAATAATTAAAACAATGTATTTTTCGTGAAGTAAAAGCAAATCTTTAATCCACATGCAAAGGTTGAAAGAAACGGGAAAAATAGAAAATTGTGACACAAAATTCTCAGATTATTGCGTGAAATTCAAGATGCATACCACTAATCACCACTGAAACAGAAAGACAACTAGCGGATAAAAGAAATGAGACACAAAGTTGTCATTTGCTATTATATTCAGCTTGAAAACAAATTTGATCCTCAAAATTTGAAAAAGCAAAAGTCCCTCGTCTTTTAGGTGATGACATTTACGGTAAGGTCCTTACACATTACAGTCAAATTAGAAAAACTAACCTGATAGTGTTATCAGTCCTCATCCTGATCCAATGAGGAATGGGCCTGTTTTGCCTCATCTTCTTGGCTAACTTCTTCTTGATGATGAAGGTCTTGTGGGACGGCTGCAAAAAATCAATGTATTGATAGCCATATAAATTTCACTTGAAAAAAAAAACAAAAAACTCAGACAATTAAAGCTAACATCTAACATGAGAAGTACATAAAGATCTGTATCTCAAAAGTCACAGGGCTCGTTAATAGCTCACAAAACCCTGGCTTTCCAAAACACATAACTTTCAAATGGGTGTTCTCTCATACCATTTTTGTTCTTCCTCCTCGCTCTCCAGGCCTCTCTGCCTCCGCGTGAAAACCCTAAAAGAAAAATATAGTGGTTGATGTTGAGTTTAAAACCTTTGAAAACCCTAAAACATCCTCGTAAGACATTTTTTGTTTTTTTTTTAATAATAATAGATACTCGTGATATGCGGGGAATTGGGTTAATATTTTGATGTTCTATGGAATTCTATTTAGAATTTATCCCAAAACATATATATATATATATATTTCTTTTTAATTTAAATAGATTAAAGTTGGAAACGAAAGATTCTCAATCCAAACTTTTATTTTTATTTTTTTATCATTATAAGTTGTTTTGGGGGTTTGCCTTCATAATAATGTTGTGGCTGATTCATCCATATCTTTTTAAGAGGAATACCATATGAATCATTGTTGATTCATGCTTCCTACCTAATGACATTGTTGCTATCATTGTTGAATGCTAAAATCGTACTGTAATTTTGTTCTTTTTAAGAGGAATACTACTTGAATTAAATTTTTACAAATGGGTTAAGTTAAACTAGGAGAATAGGAGGTGGGGAATTGAACCGTTAAGAGGACTAGGTAAGGGTTATGTGTTCTGCAAGTTTAAATATGTTGATCATGCTTAGGTTATATTACAATATGGCACTTGGGTAATTTGTGGCCAAGTTTGTTATCTTCAAGCTTGGACCCTTGATTTTCACCCTGAGGGACCTTCACGATCTCGGTATCCAATGTGGATGGAGCTCCCTTTTTTAAACCTGGCCTTCAGACCTTTTTGAGGGATCATATAGTTTCGCAACTAGGAAGAGTTATTTGGTGTAAGAATAATATTGATAAATTTTTCAATTTGAGGGTACATCTTAGAGTTTGTGTGGAGGTGGATTTAAACAATCCTCTACCTGAGAATATTAACTTGATCAGCCTGGGATTTGAATTTGATCAGCCAATAATTTATTTGAATAAGCCTAATGCTTGTTTTCCTATCGAAAAGAAGGCCCCCTAATAAGAGATTGTCCTGCCCGAAAGAATAGATTTGTTCAGCCACCAGTTTTATCCCCTACTAGCCAACAGCCTGTGCAAACACCTCTTCAATCTTCTATGTCGAGGGCAGCTACTCAATATCAAAAGCATGTCAATCTCGTCTAGGAGGTTCAAGGTCAAAATATTCATAACAAGTCTTCCTTGAATCACATCCCCTCATACAAGGATACAATGATGATGGATGGTTGGAGAATGGTAAGGAAGAGGAAATAGCCTTTTGGATCTGTGGATTATCAAAATGGTCATATGTCATCTCAAAATAATTCTCCCCCATCAAAACGCTCTAATTTAAGATCTCATGATCAAGTTTCTTTGTCTCCTCTCCCTTCTGCGAGAGAAAGATCTAGATCTCCTCCTACCCCTAAAGATCAAAGATAGTCAAAACAGATAATTACCCTTAATAATCATTTTAAAGTGTTGCCACCAAAGGAAGATCTCCCTTATTCCTCTTCTTCATGAATTTTAAAGTTCTATCCTGGAACATTAGAGGGATTTCGCTCCCTCAGCGTAAATACATAGTTAAAGAGGCAAGTATAAAGTGGAAACCTAATATTGTTTTTATTCAAGAAGTGAAACTTAATGGTTGCCATCTCAAATCTACTTTATTTGATGTAAGGATAGATGCTACATTTCTACATACGTCTCATAGAGATTGCAGACTCAGGGGGGATGTTATTGGATTCTCTTCTTGGGTCAATAAGTATGTTATTAATAATTGATTGCTTCTGGAAAAATTGTGTAGAGTTTTTTTGCATCAAGGGAAAATATCATGTCTTTAAGTATGTTATTGGATTCTCTTCAAATGGGCTGTCAAAATATAATGTCTTTAAGTATGTTATTAATAAAGAGGGGGACCCCTCACATAGTTGTGTTTGGGCCCTAGATTTTATCAATAAACAACTTAAATTGGATTTTGTTTAGTATATGGTCCTAATAATGCTAAAGAGAGATGTGACATATGGGATTGGATGTCTAAAGCTCTTCCTATTGTCGATTGGATTATAGGAGGAGATTTTAATATGGTGGAAAATTTCCAAGACCAAAGCTGGTCTAATCATGTTAACTTTAGCAACGAAGAATTTGATAAGTGGCTAAATTATCGTAACATGGTGGGCATTATAGATCCAATCCGTAATAAACATTCCAATCATGCTCATAATTGGTTCACCTGGTCTAATTGTAGATTAAGAGATGATAGAAAGCTTAGTAGGCTTGATAGGTTCTACTTATCTCCTAACCTACAATTAATTCAGGATTCTTCTGGCAGTTGTGTCAAAGTTGATTATTCTACAACCCTTTGGGATCATTATCCTATTCTTTGCCCCTTCTCATGTTCTAAAAATGTAAAGTGGATTCTCGGCTACCCTATAAGCTTAACACTTCTTATTTAAAAAGTCCTTCATGCATTGCTACATTAGCCGGTATATGGAATGCTATCTCTAAACCCAAGGAAGGGGAATCTTATAGGGAGTGGTGGAACTATGTGATTTCTCAATGTAATGAATTCTTACGCTCTTTTGGGACTTGGCAACAAAAATGAAGAGAAAAATCCCTTCAAGGGAAGCTGCAAAATGTCAGAAAAATGCTCAATTCAAACCCAAATGATATTAACATTCAAACTTATATAGCTGCTACAAAATCCCAGCTTCATAAAATGGACATATATAGGGGTCAAGGTGCTAAAATTAGAGCCAGATTACATTGGATTAAAGAGGGTAATAAAGGTTCTGAATATTTCTTTAACTATTTAATTATAAACATAAAAAGGAATATATTGGAGCTATTCAAGATGAAATTGGTTGTGTTCATATGGATCTGGAAGAGATTAAACTATTGTTTTAGAATTTTTATGAGTGGTTGTTTAGAGAGGATCCTCATTGGCAAGATATCCAATTAACATTGGAAAACATTGTCAAATATTACAGACCCAATAAGGTGGATATTGAATACAATCAGTTTCTAAACCGTGATTTATCCATTGATGATTTAGAACATGTTTTTTCTATGGCCCCTAATAAAATTCCTAGAATTAATGGGCTCTCAGTTGAATTTTATCAATCAATATGGCATCATATTAAGGAGGATCTTTACCTTCTCTACTTGGAAGCTTTGGAGAAAGGTTCATTTGGGCCTGAAATTAATAAAGGCTTAATTAAATTAATTCTGAAAGGGAAAAATGAAGACACTATTGTTGGATGGTGTCCTATTATCTTGCTCAACACCTCTTACAAAATCATTGCTAAAGCTTTAGCGGTGAAAATCAAATTAGTATTGAAAGGCATAGTAAGACATGAATAAACAGGGTTCCTTAGTGGAAGGTTTATCCTTGATAACTTAATCTTGGCTTGGGAAGCCAGCAAATGGGCTAAACAATTAGGTCAAAATGCCCTACTTGTTAAGCTAGATTCTGATAAATCCTATGATAGAATGTGATTCAAGGTTTCATTCTTAAGATGCTACAATGGTTGGGTTTTGGGCCGAAGATGCGTAAGCATGTTTAGATGTTATTTAATGAAGCCAATGCTCAAATAATAATTAATAACTCTTTGACTAATTCATTTCCCCTATAATGTTCTATCAGGCACGGTTGTCCATTAGCTCCATTTTTTTATGTTCTTATAGTTGATGTGCTTGGTTACCTATTGCAAAAAGCTAATCAAATGAACTTGATAGGGGGTATTTTGATTCCCAGTAATGTTGTTATGATCAATTCGCATTTTGTTGATGATAGTATGTTCTTCCTTCAAAATTCTGAAAAGGAGATAAATAATGTGTTAGACATCCTAAACTTATAATGCGATGTTTCTGGATCTAAGTTAGCTCATCATAAAACTAATTTTTTTTATAGTTCAATATAATCTGGTTCCGTAGTGGATTCCTAAAGAATGGAAATAAATAAAACACAAGCAAATCACATGTTACCTTGGAATTCCCTTTAGACTAGGTGTATTTCTTTTAGAGATGTGGAATTGGTTCATTAACAAGCTGAAAAATAAACTTTTTGCTTGGGGCAACAAATTTCTATCTTTAGTAGGCAAGATTCAAGTTGTGAATCATATATTTCTAGCTTCACATATTTATTTATTCCTCATGTTGGATGCCTTCTAATAAAGGATATGATGATCTAAACAAAATCATTTGTCAATATTTGTGGTCTAATTGGGAAGGTTCTGTTGGTTTTAGATATACTTCTTGGTTGCATTGTATCCAACCAAAATTTAATGGTGGTCTAGGTCTGTTGGATCTCAAGACACAAGGGATGTGTTTGTCTGCTAATTGGATAATCAAAGTTGTTTCAAAAGAAGAACCATGGAAAATTCCTGTGTGCCACCGTATTAATCTTGCCTTGATCAAAGGGAAATGGCAATCAGTTAAATGGTTAGATAAAATATTGATGGCCCCCTTCTTTCAAATTAATACGCCATTTCCTTTACAATCCATCTAGAAGGCTTGGCAACAAGTTTGTCAGTTCCCTAAGCTGGAAAGATTTTTCCTTACAACATGGTTTTAATTTTTCTACGACTTCTATTTGGTGGAACATACTTATCCAATATCACAGTCAACCTCTTGTTGTCAATTTTCCAAAGCAAGCTTATTATTTATTTAAAAAGGGGAATCAACAATTTGGTGATATTTGGGACTTTACTGCTTTAGACTGGGCTACTTGGCAAGCTTCTAGGAGTAGATATAATCTTAATAATAGGTCTAAACATTTTCTATTTTTTGTGAAATCTCAGATGCCTGTGGATTTAGTTATGAAACTATGCACTCCCTATCAATGTAATTTTTTCAAAGAGTAGTTGTGGCTTTCAAAATATCATTTCTTTTGTTTTCCTTTAAAAAAGATTTATTTATGTCTCCTTCCAAGTCTTTCATTGAATTCAAGACTCCATTTTAAATGGAGATGTAAATTTCAAGAATAAACTTGGAGAGATTTGAGTGCCCAAATTTGGAGGTCAAAAGCTGATGCTAATGCTCAAATTTTGGCGTGGAAAATCTTACTTAGTAAACTGCTTGTGGGGGACAGATTGAGATGTATAATGTTGCAGCCAGTGAATTGCCCCTTTTGTCATCATAATGAAAATTTGAAATATTTTTTTTGGGATTGTTCGTGGACAAAAAAATTAAATACCATTTTCAGACATCTCTTCGCTATTTTTTATCATTATTTGAGCTTGAAAGAGGCTATATTGGGTGTTGGCCTTCATATTCTATATTGGTTTCAAGTTCTTTATATTGTTTTGGAGCAGCTTTAATTGTCCTAGAAGGTGTACAATTCCTTGTAATTATTTATTTTGTATGTTGTATATATTATGTGTGGTTGCTCTTTTCTTGTGTGGCCTTTTTGTTGATCTATTCAACTACTTTTTTTGTTGTGTGTCTTTATAATGGTTTGGTTTGCTTGTTCTTTTGACAGTCGGTCTATGTTGGTGCTATTTCTTTATTATTCGACTACTTATTAGTCCCTGCCTAAAGCGGGGACTAATGTTTTCATCTCGATAAAACCCTATTTTATGTGCCTCAAAAATTGTGTGAGTAGGTGGAAGCCATGTTTTCTCTAATGTTCTGTAGACCAAAGATTTTCAAGGGATTTTTGATGGGTTTCTAGTTTTTTTATTGGGCAGGGCTATTTTCACAGGGGGGTTTGGGTTTTTTGCATTTGTAAAAAATAGGGAAAATAATGTGGCCAATAAGAAATGAGTCGGGAAATTTTTTTCGAGGGTTTCTAATGTTTGAGGCATGCAAACGTGTCTTCATACGGAGTGAAGATATGTTTGGGGGGCTTGGTCATGGACAACTATGCATACAGGTGGCAATTGCATGCAATTTTTGTAGGCCATGTGTTGCGGCCTAGTGCGATGCAAGGTTCTAAAAATCTAGATGCTTTGAAAGAAATAAATAATGCCCTCAAACCGATGTGGTCTACCTAGCTGTGTTTTTTCTATGAGAGGTGGATTTGGCACAGTCACTTCTTGTTGTTTTTAAAAACCTCTGAGGTAAACATCCATTCCCTTTTTTGTCATGTTGTTGCTTTTGTTCTTCGTTATGTTGACTTTTTTTTGGGCTTATGTTGTTTTTAACCGTTCTCCAATAGTGTATTTTTGGCACTCTTAAGGAGACCAATTCTAATATGTGGTTGTGTACTGTAGACGAACTCTCAAGATATATTTTATTTATTATTATCTTTGCCCCATTTGACATGAATGCATTTGAAAATATGAAAAAAGGTTGTGGCCACTATAAGTTTAAACAGTCTACTAGCACTAACAGATAGGGGGCAGGGTAGTCTATTGCTGGGGAGACCTATGAAATAAATATCATTTAATGTTGCTAGCTATTTGTTTTTATTTCCTTCTCTTTTTCATCTATTACAGCTATACAACACCTGTTACAACCGTTCTGATTGTTCATTTGCCCTTTAAAATTATTCTAAGTCTAACTGTCTAACTTATTAATTAATTGTTATCTTCAATTTACAGTCAGTCCAGGTGTTGCATAATCATTAGGATGCATATTCTAGAATAGCATTATCACCCAAGATACTTCAAATCCCACTTGGTTTCAACTTCTGATGGATTTGTGGCTTGTCTCCAGTAGTTTGATTCTGAGGATGTGATTGTTGAAAATTTATGAAAGCTATGTGGATAGCACAACCACTTCGTCATTTTATAGCCTTTGGTGTTTTCCAAACACTGTAAAAACTACATCCTAAAATAGTAACAATAGTGTACTTGGGTATGTGTTATGGTAGAGTTGTTTTCCATTGGTTGAATTTGCTTCTTCATGATTATTATCTTTGTTATGCATAGCTTGGTTTTGAAAATTGATAGAATCCTTGCCAGAAAGGTAAGTGTCTAGGTTCTCATGCATGGAGTCACATATCTTCTATAGAGATGTTTAGTATAGCTTTGCTAATCTATTTTTTTCCTTCTCTAATCTAGATAGAAAGTCAAAGGCCAGCATATAAATGTCCAACAAGTTGTGTTGTCTATTTGTTGACTCTTTTTCTTCCCTTCATGGCTTCCAATAGATGTAGCTGTAGAACCAAAGATCTCTTGTCTTTAAAGGAAATTGCATGGTTCATTTCCATATAGAATCTTGATAATATATTTTGAAACTAGGAATTGCCCTCAGTTTAGAGTCCATGGTTTGAAGATTGCCTTTGTCTTTTGGCTAGATGCACTAATTCTAAGAATGCCTTCATACTTTGGTTGAATGCACTAATTCCAAGAGATAGTCACTTCAAATTCTTCTTGGTTTTAATTTATTATCTCTATTATGCGTGGCTTGGTTTTAAAAATTGACAAAACCTTTGCTAGAAAGGTAGGGGTCTAGGTTCTCAAGCATAGAGTCATGTATCTTCTGTAGAGATGTTTAGTATAGCTTTAATCTATGAAAGATGTGCCTCCTAAGACTCAGCCAACCTATTTTTTTCCTTCTCTAATCTAGATAGAATGTCAGAGGCCAGCATATAAATGTCCAACAAGTTGTACTATCTATTTGCTAACTTTGTTCCTTCCCTTCATGGCTTCCAATAGTTGTAGCTGTAGAGCCAAAGATCTCTTGTCTTTAAAGGAAATTACACGGTTCATTTCCATATAGAATCTTGATAATATATTTTGTAATTAGGAATTGCCCTTAGTTTAGGTTCCATGATTTGAAGAATGCCTTTATCTTTTGGTTGGATGCATTGATTCCAAGAATGCCTTCATACTTTGGTTGAATGCAGTGATTCCAAGAGATATCACCTGTTTACTTGAAATTCTACATCTACTAAAGATAGGGATTCTCTTTATTGACACAATAAAAGAAATTTTTGATGCTAAATTTTAAAACATACATTTTATTTCCATCCTATGGTTATTTTGTACCAAATTGGTTGCTCTTAGTTATGAAAATTTACACAACACTAATATACTCTAGACATTTGATAATTTATAGCAGAATTCTTCAGGTCCAGTTGAGTTTATTTGAGAATAATGAAATGCAAGTGAAAGAACATCACATAGTAGGTTTGTAGGCATAATAAATTATTCATATTTCACTTTGGGTATCCAACAAAAAATATATTATGATAAATTTGTCCTTAACCTCACTTCTTTAGAGTATTTTCTTATAAACCAACCATACAAATTTAATATAATCTCTAGCTAATAATTTTTAAATCTGACAAACATCATGCCCTACAAAGGTCAGCATCCAGTCAACAAATAATGTAAAGTTTAAGGAATAAACATGGATAAATTTTTTGACATCCATTTTACCTGCCTAGGCATATTTATTATACTTTTAGTTGCTCTCTAATTATTTTAAAAAAATATGCTTATCATATGCTTGTCAAATCCTCCTTTATGGATGTGAAAGATATGAATAACAAATTTTGAAAAGAACTTGTCCTAAAGCTAGTTGGTTTGAGTTGTATGTGAAACATTTTAGTCTTTGTTTGCCAAACACTATGATATTGTTCTTTATTTTTATTTTATTTGTTAATAATCGAGTTGGTTAACTAGCTAGTAACTTTTCAAACCTAACAAACATCCTACCCTGTAAAGGTCAGCATCTGGTCAACAAATAAGGTATTGTTACTTACTAATCAAACTCATTGGTTCATTAATGCATGTATTGACAATTAAAATCAATCATGTAATCTTCTATCTTGGTATAATTTACACTGGTAGCTCATTCTTTTAGTTAAGCTCAGACAAGCGAAGTAATTTCTAACATTGGCATGTCTTGATCAAACTATTGTCTTGATGAACAAGCCATCAAGCACATGGTTGTTGCTTGCTAACACAAGCTTGGTTTGCATCTTATTCGTTATGAACAAATGAACTAGCACAAAATTCATAATATAAATAAATCAACATCAATGCAATTTATCTAGACTCATCCCTATGGAAGACTTGCAAACATGTCATGTGGCCATGGCATAAGCGCGAGGAAGAACCTTCAGAGGTGGTTTCCAAGCCAAAAGCTTGTCTAAATTTTATGGTAAACTATATTGTGCATTGATAAGACAGTAGGCATGATTGTTCCCAAGTTAAGAAATTTAAGTAAGAAAAAAGAAAGGACATGACTTGTCTCCTAATAAACCTATACATGACATACCATGAACGTTTTCAAACATAAAATGTAACAACCCTCCCTTTGCCATATAATGGCTCTCTAAATGGGGTGGGTGATATTATTGAAGGAAGGAAGAAATATCTTTGGTGGCAGTTGGAAATTAATGGTTTGGCAGAGAATGGGGCAGTGTGCAAAGTTTGGTGGGAACCGACAGGAAAAACTGAGCCTCTTTAAGTAATTCTATAAAAGATTGCTTGTCTTTATAATTGGGGTTGTCACGTCTTCCACAAAGTTCCTCCACACAATTTTAATGCGTATCTGGTAAAATCTCCTCCACAACAACTTTCTTGACTTAGTCTACGAGGCCATTCTATTGTTTCCTAAGTCTATGGAGGGAGTTAAGTTTGCAAGAAAATATTCTTGGGGGCAACTAATCGAATTGATGGTTGTGTGGAAAATGGGGCTTACGGTGGCGTGTAGTGAGGAGGAGAGATTTTATTAAATTTGGAGGGTCTTTATTGAAACATTTTCTAGAATATCAGGGTTTCTTTTGGGTGTTGTGATGGTGAGGGAAATTGAGAGTTTTGTGATGTAAATCTGGAGAAGAAATGAGGGATTGAGTGTTATGGGTTTTGAGTTGTTACAGTCGTGGATTGTTTCAAAAAATTTCTTTTCATTTTAGCGCAATGTTTATTTGTCTCTTCCTCTGCCAATTCTTCTGTCTTTCATCACTACTCTACCATCTCCAAATCTCCTCCCCTCCACAAAAATTATTATTAGATAACCAGAAGAAAAGCACAACACATAAGCGTAGAGCTTCTTCTGTGTGTAGAAGGCAGTGCGACATAGAGTATGGGACTGAACAAGGCCACACGATCTCTTCATTCTCCCCCTCCAAAAGTCTACCTGGTCATGATGGAATATGATCTAGAATACGAGCGTCTCAGGGCTGATAGGTCGTTCAAATGGTTGGATTTGGTGTGGAGAATAGAGAGGAGGGCATCTGTAAAATAAAATCACCATTTTGGGGATCACGTGTCTGGTCTATGCCTACACAGTTTGTAGATATGTCGACTAGAGATTTCCTAACTATAAGATGTGTTTAAAATTTCTCTATCCTTCATGCTTTGACAGATGCCTATACCTTGTTTCAAAGCTCCCATTTTGGCGTAGGCAGTGAGGTTTCTGGCAAAGGTTTAGGAATTTGGTTTTACTCCTGCCAAAGGGTATTTACTTGAAAGTTTTTAAAGTCTTTTCAATAGTTCCATTTGGTGTGTATCCTGCAATCAGTGCATCTCATGAGATGACATCGCCTTGAGGAAAGGAAGAACTCAGGCGAGCATATCAAGTTGCAAGATGTTAGACGAGGTGAAGGGGAGTGCGAGCTCTCAGTGCTATGTGATACAGAAGTGGCTGTAATCACCTTCTCTAATAGTGGAAAGGTCTATGAATATGCCAATACCAGGTACATGTTTAAATCTTACCCTAGATCAACAAATATTTATTCGTTATGAAGAGATATTCATGTCAATGGTTAATTTATATACATATATTGAATGGATTTCTATTGAATTTGAATGGAATATATTTTGGGGAAATTTGAAGTTTTAGATCTAGACACACCATTATGAGCATACTAGAGATCTAAGTGTATGTTTTATATGGGATTATTACTATGGTCTATCAGATAGGATACCACATATGATATCTTTTCTCTGAACATTAATTAGTACGAAAAACACATGACCATGATAAAATTATCAGAGGTGAAGATAAGATATAATGTATTAATAGGAATAGACATGAACATGATAAGATATAATGTCTACAGTCGGAGCCGATCAGATTGGTCTTGCAAACTGTAGATGTAGCAAAAACTTATAAAAGCTAGTGGACATGAAACTATGTCACAAAAGTAAGCAAATTCTTAAGCAATGACTAGCACAAAGGAAAACCTCTTACATTAAGAATCTTTGTGGTCTATCGTAGGAAGGTTTAACAAAGATAATCAAAGAATATTTTCTAATCCTATATAGTAGATGTTGAGCTATGTAGTTTATATCTGTGGTGTCCTTGGGACACATCCCTTGCCCTCTGTGGCTATTCCAAATACCTTGGGGATGCAGATGGGACACTCACCGTGTCACCTATTTTTATTGAATTGTTTTGATTTGGCTATGTATACCTCGTTTGGTTAAACAAGATGAGTTTAGGTCTAGGATATTGAGTCCTTGTGCATGGCCTTGAGCACTTGTAAAGGCTAAGGATGCACACGAGAAGGCCTATCCATCTACGGGGCATCAAGTTATCCATCTGCAGGGTGTTGATTCGAGCATGTTTGAGTCTCCTCGTCGGTATGAGTAGTGTACTTGTTTCCATGTGGTGTCATCCCTTCAAGCATGCATGATGACTCCCCATCCGATCTGCACTCTAGTGTCTAGTGCCTTGGTAGTCATGAGTAGCACCCGACATTCTATTTGATGAGCATCTCTGTGTTATGACTGTGGCATTATGCATTGTTTTCCTTGTTTGCTATGTGATTGATGTGAGTGTTGGCCATCCTGTATACCCTTGCCTTGTTACTTCTATTTGGGCCTTGTGACTATCTCTGAGCATGGTGGGGTGGTCTCATATGAGTCCACATGGTTGGGAGGCGTTGCCACCGCCATTGGGGACCAGTGAATAGGTTGTTGGAGCATCAGATTGGAGATGTTCTCACTCTCCTTTACCCTATCTGTTGTTGCACCTATTCAATCATTGTATCATATTCAGGACTATGTTAATGTACTTGTATATCATACTCATGGCCATGCCATTGCACTATATATCCTTTTATGTAAATGCACTCTCTTAAGAGAGAAGATGTAATCATGCAAATTAATGAGAAGAAATGAGATGTTTCCTATTTGGTTTACAGATTCTGGTATGGGTATTGAATTTGCTTGTACTATGATGCTTTTGGATTCATGTTTATAATCTGGAATGGGTTATAGAAACATTTGGGTTGGTGTTTAAAATGAACGTAGTTTATTAATGTTTCTCTGGAGAGTGATTTAGTCCTCTCCTATGGGTTGTGCATTCGGCCATACTTGGCCATGAATGTTGTCAATCTATCGAATCGGCAACCATATCTGTGTATGTTATCACTTGTTAAAAAAAATTATCTTGTCCTCTTTTGGCCCTTACCCTTCGGGGTTGCAGGGCAAGATGTTACATCTGGTATTAGAGCCCAGGTTCACACACTAGGAGCTCTGGCGTACTTGAGCCTTCTATGTTTCCCTGTGTTTGGCGTGTGTGGCATGAGCTTGTTATATTGTTTTTATAGTCTTGATTGCTTTCATGCCTTAGCATGGCATTAGTGGGTTAAGTTACAACCCCATTCTTAGAAACCATGGAGGAAATAGCCTCCTTGGCCTTACCTTACTCAATGGGACTCGAGTGTTGACCTTGGTTGAGAGTCTCCCATGGTTAAGAGTGATCACTCTCCCATGTTTTAAGATGAGGGTAGGAATGTTCCGCCTTGTATGTTTGCGGGTTAAAGGTAACTTGGGTTGCCTAATTACCCTTGCTTGGATATGCTCTTCTTGTGTCTTCCTTTATGTTGCTAGTGAATGGAATGACCCTAATTGGTCATGAATTGCTCTTGTAATTCCTTCTTGTATTATAGATGTAAAGGATGATAGGATGTAGTTGTTTGCGGATGTGGACAGATTAGTTTGTTTGCTCCATGCTCTCTTGTAAGTGTTGGATGATCGCTGATTTTCTTATAACCTCTTAATGTGCTTGAGTTGCTACCATTTATCATCCTCGATAACATATTGAAGTCATTGGAATACTAATGATGCCTTAAAATTTTCCTTAGTAGAATTTGCATGTTTGTATGATGAATATTGGATGGCATGTAATGTCTTGACTTGAGATGAAATCTATCTTTCTCTCATCTCCTTAGTTGTCAATAGTTGACAAGATGTTAGATTGATGGCTTATGAATTTAATTAGCATGTGAAAGATGCAATAAGTAAAAGAATTAGTGAGGAATAACTTGTGTTTGTTGTGGTTATGCAATTGAAAGTGATTACATGTTTATGAGTGCCTCCTTGTTTAATGAGCTTGAATGAGAATGGTAATTGTTTAGTGGATATATCTTGTTGATGAAATTTGATCTTCTCAATTGCATTGTTGGTTTCAATGAGACTTTTTAGCTGAATGTTTGTATTTTAATGCAACTAAAAATAGTGAATGCTAAGGTAATAAGAATGTTGCTATCTTGTTTTGAGTGAGCAACTGAATGCCATTGACACGACCATGGTTACTTAAGCTAATATGTATGGATGCGAATGTAGAGAAATGATTAGAGTTCCTCAAACAAAACTCATTTCATTATGTTATTAGCATCCGATTCTCTTGTGAACAAATGGTATTCCTATGACTTGTGACATGTCATATTATGTGTCATTATGAGATGTATATCATTATGTGATTATAGAAGTGACTATAATAATGATTGTGAAAAATGTTACTTATGTTTATGCATTGATGTAAAAGTGATAGTGATGATGCTATACATGTTCAAACACTATTGTGTTATGTTGATAGAATTGCAAAGTGAATTTATGATGTTACAGGTAATGAGTTGCCCTTGTGAAAAGAGGAAAATTGGTATGGCTATTTGGGAGTACCTATTGTTTGGTAAAGTTGTGTATCTTGCATTTTGTTGCATAGTCATAGGTGAACTATGGTATTGCCTGGGTAAGAGAAAATGTGGTTGTACTCCCTGTGATGAGGACATCTAGTGATGTATTTTTGTTGAGTGTTGTGATTAACCAGTGCTTAAGTTATGTGCCCATGGGATGGTGATACTGCGTACCCATCCATGGAGGATATGTTTGGATTACATGTATGGGAGAAAATTATCCCATCTGTGTGTTTTCTTGTTGTCACCCTATTGACTGCCAAACCGAGGGTTGTTGATAGGTCAATATGTGGAGGGTAGTAGTAGCAACAAAGTTCCTTGGGAGGGAATTGCACGGCATACGTATAATGGTGGCGTGAAATTATGGCGATCGTTTCAACCTCCTGAGAAAGTACTCACTACTTCCCCTTATTAATGGACCAGATACTTGGTTCATACAGTGTTAGCCTAATCTGCACAGTTCTTGAGGATGATATTAGTTGTGGTATGAGCACTTGTGACAGCTATGATCTTACCCTGATGTGATTGTTTTAGATATGATGCCACCACCCCCACTGGTGTTCTGACACAATGCTGGTGAGGATGTCGTGTCATTGATGGTAGCGAGCCGAGCTCGAGGACACAATGCCATGTACCTAGATACGTGATGGTGTAGTATATATGTTATGTTCCTACTTGTGCCGAGAGGAGTGGTTACTCGCACAGAGTAGAGGGTTTGCTCAAGAGGGCCTCGATTCTGATCAGTTGGCATGTGAGTGGAACCTAGCCATGTGCACCTCTGGCTCAGTGTGTTGCCACATGTGCCTTCTCCGTGGGTACGCACTATGCAGGATGTTCCTATGAGTAGGACATTGCCATGTGGTATACGACCATTGCGTGCTTTCTTTGCTTGGCGTATACCATGCACGGTCATGCCGCATGAGGTATGTGACCTAGGAGTTTCGGCACAATACCTTTCCATGTGAGGGTTGTGTGAGTGGGCCGCACCCACATGAAGGACTATGGAGATAGTCACACTTGTTTCCTCCTTCCTCGTGTGGTGACTAGCAATAGTCACGTAGTGTTGTATGTGTATATTTCAGAGTTTGTGAATCTTGTCTTTAGTTATTGGTGGCTTTTACCTTGCTTGTGTGGACTAGCACTTTAAATTATCTTTCTTGTATTGGTTTAGCCACATATTATGATTTTATTTGGCATGTAACTCTTGTGGTTACATTTGATTTATTGTTGAAATTATGCACATTTTTCTTACTTTATTGTTGGAATTGAGATTTACTCTTCCTTATTTATATCCTTGGTGGCTGAACTAATTGAATTTTCTATTTTGGAATACTAGTCTTGTGTTGTGATGTAATTCCTCATCGGGTATGGTGAGACCCACCCATTTGAGTGTATACGAGGAAGTAGACGCAGGGAAACCCTTGAGGATGGATGTATGTGTGAGCTATTCTAAGCTCTAATTCACTACCTTCCTATTGTTTGACTATCTCTTGGAAGCTAAAACCCTTACACAAACAAGAGATATGTCATTGTGACTTGTATGGAAGGGCTCACTAGGTGGGTCAATGCCATCAAGACACTTGGATTTGGATATTGGACATGGTTATTGGATTTGGATATTGGACATGGTTATTAGTTTTGGATATTGGACATGGTTATTGGTTATGGACTCATTGATATATATTGGATATGGATGGTACTACGACATCCACGTGAACCCCTAATGTAGCCTTGTGATGTGGATGAGTATGTATGTATATATAGGTGGTACAATTGTCATGTATGTAGTTGCATATTAAAAGATAGAAGAGAACAAAATTTGCATCGTTATGCCTTGAAAAGTGATGAACTATTGCATTATATGTAAAGAGATGTCATGCATGCTATGAAAACAGAGGTTGAAATTATGTATATGTGTGTATGTGTGCTCCATTTTATAGATAGCTGCATATAAAAGTTAGAGAATTGAAAATTTTATGTCTTGAAAGTGCATTTTGCTGTAAATTATGAGAAAATTGTGTGGTTTATGCTGGAATTACATGCTTATATGTTTATATACTATTATCAGTGCTTTCATATGATCATGGATAGGAAAGGGATGATGTCGTAACACTCCTATATGAGAGACTTACGATGTCATGACCCTCTTCCTGATGACCATTGATGTTTCGGCTATTATATGATATATGCGCATGTGCTTTGACGTGTGCTTGGAGTGTTGCAAGTACTGAGTATCGACTCCGCCTAGATACACAGGCCCGAGCATACTCATATTCCTGATGGTGGTTACTGGAGATAGTCACAGGCCCTGTTCCCTACCCTAGCCACTGTACCCTACTAGTACAGTGTTCCTGTGTTGTTGTCTTATCATCCGGTTACCTAACGGTAATGTCTGGATTGCCCCTTATGGTCATGTGTAGTTTGCTAGTGCAGTGGTTGAGGCTTTTCTCCTTGGTTTTCATTGATTTTTTGATGTGGCTTCCTTGGCATCATTCTTTATTTTGATTAGAGAAAATTGTTTTATGCTAATGTATATTTTGTAGGAATGAGTGCCATGCCTATTCCTTACCCATGTACTGGGACTGATTGCATGTAATTGTGCATGTGATAACCTATTTTTTTTATGATTGCATCGAGTTTCATGGCCTAGTGTGTGCTTTGGTTGCATCTTAGCGTTTGCAAGCTTCCAGGAGTAAGCCTAGTCCTAGGGGGTAGGATGTAACAACCCTCCCTTTGCCATACAATGGCTCTCTAAATGGGGTGGGTGATATTATTAAAGGCAGGAAGAAATATCTTTGGTGGCAGTTGGAAATTTAATGGTTTTGGCAGAGAATGGGGCAGTGTGTGCAGAGTTTGGTGGGAACCGACAGGAAAAATTGAGCCTCTTTAGGTAATTCTATAAAAGATTGCTTGTCTTTATAATTGAGGTTGTCACGTCTTCCACAGAGTTCCTCCACATGATTTTAATGTGTATTTGGTAAAATCTCCTCCACAACAAGTTTCTTGACTTAGTCTACGAGGTCATTCCATCGTTTCTTGAGTCTATGGAGGGAGTTAAGTCTACAAGAAAATATTCTTGGGGGCAGCTGATCGAATTGATGACTGTGTGGAAAATGGGGCTTACGGTGGTGTGTAGTAAGGAGGAGAGATTTTATTAAATTTGGAGGGTCTTTATTGAAACATTTTCTGGAATATCAGGGTTTCTTTTGGGTTCTGTGATGGTAAGGGAAATTGAGAGTTTTGTGATGTAAATCTGGAGAAGAAACGAGGGATTGAGTGTTATGGGTGTTGAGTTGTTACGGTCGTGGATTGTTTCAAAGTTTTTCTTTTCATTTCAGTGCAGAGTTTATTTGTCTCTTCCTCTGCCAATTCTTCTATCTTCCATCACTTCTCTGCCATCTCCAAATCTCCTCCCCTCCACATAAATTATTATTAGATAACCAGAAGAAAAGCACAACACATTTTTTTATGTAGAAGGCAATGTGACACAGAGTATGGGACTGAACAAGGCCGCACGATCTCTTCGTTCTCCCCCTCCAGAAGTTTACTTGGTCATGATGGAATATGATCCAGAATACGAGCGTCTCAAGGTTGATAGGCCATTGAAATGGTTGGATCTGGTGTGGAGAACAGAGAGGAGGGCATCTGCAAAATAAAATCACCATTTTGGGGATCACGTGCCTGGTCTATGCCTCCATAGTTTATAGATATGTCGACTAGA
This sequence comes from Cunninghamia lanceolata, assembly GCA_027924645.1. Classification (NCBI taxonomy): domain Eukaryota; kingdom Viridiplantae; phylum Streptophyta; class Pinopsida; order Cupressales; family Cupressaceae; genus Cunninghamia; species Cunninghamia lanceolata. The sequence goes on from BSBN01001259.1 coordinate 13,115,010, forward strand.
GCTTTCGCAACTATAAGATCTATTAAAAATTTCTCTATCCTTCATGCTTTGATGGATGCCTATACCATGTTTCGAAGCTCCCATTCTGGCGCAGGCAGTGAGATTTCTGGCAAAGGTTTAGGAATTTGGTTGTACGCCTACCAAAGGACATTTGTTTGAAAGTTTCTAAAGTCTTTTCAACAAATCCATTTGGTGTGTATCCTGCAATCAGTGCATCTCATGAGATGACATCGCCTTGAGGAAAGGAAGAACTCAGGCGAGCATATCAAGTTGCAAGATGTTAGACGAGGTGAAGGGGAGTGCGAGCTCTTAGTGTTGTGTGATACAGAAGTGGTTGTAATCACCTTCTCTAATAGTGGAAAGGTCTATGAATATGCCAATACCAGGTACATGTTTAAATTTTACCCTAGATTAACAAATATTTATTCGTTATGAAGAGACATTCATGTCAATGGTTAATTATATATACATATATTGAATGGATTTCTATTGTATTTGAATGGAATATATTTTGGGGGAATTTGAAGTTTTAGATCTAGACACACCATTACGAGCATACTAGAAATCTAAGTGTATGTTTTATATGGGATTATTACTATGGTCTATCAGATAGGATACCCATATGATATCTCTTCTCTGAACATTAATTAGTATGAAATACACATGACCATGATAAAATTATCAGAGGTGAAGATAAGATATAATGTATTAATACGAATAGGCATGAACATGATAAGATATAATGTCTACAGATGGAGTTGATCAGATTGGTCTTGCAAACTATAGATGTAGCAAAAACTTATAAAATCTAGTGGACATGAAAGTATGTCACAAAAGCAAGCAAATTCTTAAGCAACAACTAGCACAAAGGAAAACCTCTTACATTAAGAATCTGTGTGGTCTACCGTAGGAAGGTTTAACAAAGATAATCAAAGAATGTTTTCTAACCCTATATAGTAGATGTTGAGCTATGTAGTTTATATCTGTGGTGTCCTTGGGACACGTCCCCTGCCCTCTGTGGCTATTCTAAATACCTTGGGGATGTAGATGGGACACTCACTGTGTCACCTATTTTTATTGAATTGTTTTGATTTGGCTATGTATACCTCATTTGGTTAAACAAGATGAGTTTAGGTTTAGGATATTGAGTCCTCATGCATGACCTTGAGCGCTTGTAAAGGCTAAGGATGCACACGAGAAGGCCTATCCGTTTGCGGGGTGTCAAGTTATCCATCTGCAGGGCGTTGATTCGGGCATGTTTGAGTCTCCTCGTCGGTATGAGTAGTGTACTTGTTTCCATGTGGTGCCATCCCTTCAAGCACGCATGATGACTCCCCATCTGATCTGCACTCTAGTGTCTAGTGCCTTGGTAGTCATTAGTAGTACCCAACATTCTATTTAATGAGCATCTCTATGTTATGACTGGCATTATGCATTATTTTTCGTGTATGCTCCATGATTGATGTGAGTGTTGGCCATCATATATACCCTTGCCTTGTTACTTCTATTTGGGCCTTGTGACTATCTCCGAGCATGGTGGGGTGGTCTCGTATGAGTCCACATGGTTGGGAGGTGTTGCCACCGCCATTGGGGACCAGTGAATAGGTTGTTGGAGCACCAGATTGGAGATGTTCTCACTCTCTGTTACCCTATTTGTTGTTGTACCAATTCAATCATTGTATCATATTCAGGACTATGTTATTGTACTTGTATATCATACTCATGGCCATGCCATTGCACTATATATTCTTTTATGTAAGTGTACTCTCTTAAGAGAGAAGATGTAATCATGCAAATTAATGAGAAGAAATGAGATGTTTCCTATTTGGTTTACGGATTCCGGCATGGGTATCATATCCGCTTGTACTATGATGCTTTTGGATTCATGTTTATAATCTAGAATGGGTTATAGGAACATTTGGGTTGGTGTTTAAAATGAACGTAGTTTATTAATGTTTCTTTGGAGAGTGATTTAGTCCTCTCCTGTGGGTTGTGCATTCAGACATACTTGGCCATGAATGCTATCGATCTATCGAATTGGCAACCATATATGTGTATGTTATCACTTGTTAAAAAAATATATATCTTGTCCTCTTTTGGATCTTACCCTTCGGGGTTGCGGGGTGGGATGTTACATCTCAAGAAACGATTGAACGACCTCGTAGACTAAGTCAAGAAACTTGTTGTGGAGGAGATTTTACTAGATACGCATTAAAATAGTGTGGAGGAACTCCGTGGAAGACGTGACAACCCCAATTATAAACAAAAGCAGTCTTTTATAGAATTACCTAAAGAGGCTCAATTTTTCCTATCGATTCCCACCAAACTCTGTACACACTGCCCCATTCTCTGCCAAAACCATTAAATTTCCAACTGCCACCAAAGATATTTCTTCCTACCTTCAATAACATCACCCACCCCATTTAGAGAGCCATCGTATGGCAAAGGGAGGGTTGTTACATAAAAATCATATTAAGTTTTAACTTTCCATGGCCCTGTTAAACAACCTTCAGAGGTGGCTTCCAAGCCAAAAGCTTGTCTAAGTTTGATGGTAAACTATAATATCTTGTTTCATTGGGATATGGGGTAATAGTATTTCTTATTTGGTCTTCAATTTAGGGAGTTTTCTTCCTTCCATATTAAACTGCATTTGTATGCCTTATACCATACTAGAGAGATGATTTAGCTAGTCATATTTGTTGCAATTCATGTAACAAACACTGCATTTTCTATTTCATAATCGATTCAAGATGGTATGATATGATCCCTACAAAAGATTCTTATATGATAATGAATTTTAATCATTGAACTGCTATTTAAGATAACAATACCCATACAAGTAAGTTTGCATTGTCTTGTGAATTATTGTGTTTTTTATTCATAAGAAGATTTTTATTAAATGCCAATCAAGAATTATTACAATCAGTTTAAAGCCTAGTCTCTACTTTATCAGCCAATTCACTTATCTCCTCAATGCTCCTCATTGACCATGTAGGGCTGACCAAGGAAAAAAGTCTAAACTCTCATCCCCAATAAGGGACTACCACTAAACGAGCCCACTAAATCTTCCCAAACGAGCCCACTAAATGTATCCATGACTTCTTAACCACCTTCTATCCTAATTGAAACTACTGCAGCAACTTGAAATTCTGACTCCATGTTGGAAGACACACACCCCATATTGTTGCCTCTATCCAAAAGGCCTATACCTAATTCCAAAGCTCATTGGTCTTACCTGACATACCCTCAATGCCTTACCCTCCCCATAGTGCATCCTCTGAGTATGCTGACTTGGAGCTAGGATTTAAATTGTTGGAAGGCAACTGCACTCTGAGACTAGCATGCCCATTCCTCTTGACAGCAACCCAAACTCATTAATTCTCCTATTCTGCAACAATACAAAAATTCTCTCCATCCGCGGCTTGATTAGCAAGCCCATCTGCCTCTTCATTTGCTTGTCTGTAGACATGATCCACTGTAATAAGGTTGAATTTCCTGAAGAACTCCAAAGCTTCCTCTAGCGACGCATTTAATAGTTAGGCATTATTCCCTTCCTCAATGCATTGATAATGATGTAAGAATCTCCCTCCACCATTAAATTATCTAGCTTTAACTCCTAGCATTTCCTAAGACCCATTATTAGTGCATGTAGTTTTGCTTCGTTGTTCGACCCCCAAACAAGAGGCTTGGCAATCCTACAAACAATTTCTCCTTTCCAATCTTTGATGATACACCTAGTGTCGGATACCTGTGGATTACCTCTAGATGCCCTGTCGAAGTTGAGCTTTTACCACCCCTGTGGAGGAGGATGCCAAACCACATTCCTTCTTATGTTTTGAGAGTTCAAACCCCCTAGCCCTACTACTTGAGGAATTTTCAAACTATGCCATTGTTTCCTCATTAAAGCACCCCAATCTAAGAACTTCATATCCTTGAGGTTTTGCTCCCTTAGCCTGTTATTGACCACCTCCACAATCGTTGCTTCAACCTTGTTTAAAAAAGAGATCACCAACATCTCTTTGTCCTAGAAAACTCTCTGATTTCTTTCTTTCCAAAGCTCCCATATTAGAATTGATGGGATAATAATCCAAAGGCAAGCGTATAGTGCGTTACCCTTCAAAATTGGCCAAGATTGAAAATGCACAATAAATCATTAGGAAGAGCACTTATCCATCCTAATCTCGCACAAAGCCATCTCCAAAACTCCTGAGAGAAGGGACATTTTAACAATAGATGATTTGTTGATTCTTCATTTCTCTTGCACAATGGACATCTAGAAGGTCTACAATAACCCATATTCTTAAACTTATATGTTGTTAATATCTTCTTTTGCAGGGCTACACAAGTAAACACTCCAGCTTCAGGCATACAGATTTTATGCCAACATAGCTTTGCTAGAATTTATGTAATTGCATTCATTTTATCTTTTTCCAACAAGTTATACCCCTCTCTAACATTATAATTACCTAATTTAGCTCCATTCCAATCTATAACACCTTGCCCTTCTCTCAGACTCTCTCCTATCCTTCATAATGTTGTTCAACAGCTCCACTTCTTCCCTTGGTAGACACAAATTATGAAAAGATTTCCATGAACAGCAACAAACTCCATCCTTCCATTCTTCCATCACATAGTCCTGAACCCTCCACCCCCACCTCTGATTGAGTGTTGCCTTAGCTATGTCCACTCTCAACAACTTATCCAAACTAACTAAACCAAACCATGAATCTTCCCAGAAGAGCGCTGCCCTACCATTGTGAATATCCCATGTTAGATAATCTGTAATGAGATGCTTGCTATTCAACATGAAATTCCAAATCCTGGATTCCCTTGGAAAATTTGAGGTAGTTAAGATACATGAATCTGAATCACTATCTTGTTATCCTTGAATTTCGCTTGCACAATTCATGGGACAACCCCTATGAAACTTGTCTATTTCGTAGCCCACAACCTCTATGCATAGAATAATTATATAGTTCAAATTTCCACAATTAAAATTCATAATCCTTTGTTTTTCCTCTAAAACTAAAAGCAATATTAAAGTATTACAAAAGAAACCAACAATATGTTATTATAAATTTGAAAGCCGTAACTATATTATTTCATTTCATATCTAGATTTTGTTGTGCAGGCAAAGGGGAACTCAAGCTATGGTAACTTTGAAAAATGGAGGCCCAAAAGAAAAATGTTGGGCATTTTTTTTGTTGGTTAGGGAAAGGGCATATATGAGCCCTTAAGCAATAAGGAAGGGGGTTGCATCCCACAAGTGGTCATGCCTCTCTATGTAAGGGTTGCACCGCTATACCTCCTGTAGAGGAGGCTGCACCCTTATACTGTTTTGATTTCTTTATTTATTTATTTTTGTTTTAATTTAATTCTTTTTTTATTCTATTGCATGAATTAAACAAAACCAATCATGAGTCTAACACGTTTATTTATCATCCATGTATATTATAGATTCAACAAAAGTTTATTTCTACCATAACTTCACACATTACTCTATAATTAATAAGTTATCAAAATGCAAATATAATATACAATCTAAGGTGGGGCTTTACATCCCTCTTCTATAATTAATAAGATATCAAAATGCAAATAACTTATCTATAAGAGAATATTAAATATGAAGGTGTACTTAATTTAATTTTTTGTTACATGAATTAAAAAACCAATCATGAGTCTAGCATACTTATTTATCATCCATGATTAATTATAGATTTAGTAAAAGTTTATTTTTGCAATAACTTCACAATTTACTCTATAATCAATAAACTATTAAAACACAAATATAATGTACAACCTAAGGTGTGTTGTTAAACAAGGGAAACTACTACAAAACAAGCTCTTCAAAGGAGTATGCAAATCTGAAGTTTGTTTACAATATCATTTGATTAACTATTTATAGAATGTGTGGAAGTATATAACAACAAATTAGAAATTAAAAAACCATGAGAATACAACACATGGAATTGAATGTACATGGATAAACCCTTTCAAGAAAAAACTCCACCACCAAAGAGAGCACAAGTTTGTTTTAATTTTTGAAGTAGGATTACATAATAAAAAAACTTCTCTCCTCAATCAAACAACATTTTTGCAAAAAAAAAAAAAATCTGTAAATAACCCATGAAACCTCTACCCACTACATAAAATTTATATAAAAGAGTTGAGGGGAAACCACAAGTGGATTCCTAAAACCATAACGCCCCAAAATCATGGTATGCCAAAAACCCAACACCCCCATGTGGCTAATCATTACATCTATTAATAGAAAACATAACTCCTCAAGCATCCTTGACCCATGTGAAGAGTGGGCACAAATATTCAAAAGTAGTGCTCCATTATCCACCCCATTACACATTGTGGACCCCACTCGACATGCAAAGATTCTCTACTCTCTCACCTAGTGCCTAGGTTTGAGAAAGTGGTGTAAATGAAGTCAAGTCAAATTGTATCTGCCACCATCATACTCCACATCCCCTCTTAATGCCAATACAACCAATATTTGTAAGTTACAAGGAGAATAATAAAATAGTAATATCCGACAACCACCTACATGGGCATCCAAGTACCCATTCCAAGATGTTTGGAGATTTGACATTAGACATTAGGATTGTGATTAAATATCACACTTATCCTAACATTTTCCCACTTGATATTATACATTGCAATGACATAAGGGGAACCATAAATAAATCAAGTGCAAGATGCAAGGTTAATTGCCTCCTTACACCAAGATAACTTCTCCATGTTCACTAGTCTTATAAGTGAATATGCAACATTCTCTTGAGTATCAACTTTCTATAACAAGACCTTACCTTTCTCCACCATCTCATGAACAAAATTATATTGTAGATCAACATGCTTGGTATGAGCATGGTACGTCAGATTCTTTGTTAAATAAATAACACTCTAACTATCACATCTAATCTAAACAACCCTGCAATAAAAACCAACTCCTAATTACAGTCTCTATAACCATATTGCCTCTTTATAGGCATGTGTACTATCTATATACTCAGCTTTGATAGTGGATAAAGCAACAACGAGCTACCTCTTACTCATTCAACTAATAGCATTGACAAACAAAGAAAGCACATAGCCACCAGTAGACCTCCTAGATCTACAAACTTGTCATATGGTAAATACTGACCCAATGCAAACATCGAAGCATTTTACTAATAGAGAAGCATTGTTTCTAGACTAAGCATAAGGAAAATTCTAGAATCCTTTATTTGACACTCATTCTTTGGTCAAGTTAAGTATCCATATCTACTTATTTGCTTTCTTAAAATATAAAGTACAGTTATCTAATTTATCATTCCCTGTTACATTCAGTTAACTTTGTTGGTGTGAATGGGGTATACAACCTAATTGGTTCCACATTCGGTCTTGTTCACATTTATCTAGTTAAGTTTACTTAGGGCTCACTTAGGATAGTTATCTCTTTATGTCTCATGTAATATGATTATGACACTTGTCATAATCCAATATTGTCCTATGTCTCACCTTGGCCTATATAATCAAGGGATTCTCATTGTAATATTCATTCATGTATATTGTGTATAAATACATCCTTTGATAGAAAATAATTGTTCTTTCATGTTGGGTCTCTATTGTGGTTTCATTGAAACTCTTAGATTTTAGGTGGCTGCCTTCGTAGCCAAATCTTGCATGGTATTGAGAATTTTATACCAACTCTTACAAATCTAAGCTTATGTGAGCTTAGTTTTATGTATTTCATTGGATTAATCTATATTATATTTAAGGAAAATTCTTTTTACTTTACAATTTTTCTTGTGGAAAGAATTTGGCAGGATTTTGATGATTAGGGAAGGTTTGCCTCAACTTGATATACTTGCATCTAGAAAAATTCATAGGGACATTTTGTAGTTAGTTTCCCCTTATGTAAATAATTCATATTATTTAACTATTTATTAGTTAAATAATATTCACACGCATATTCACATGTTAAGTTGACTTAGTAAGCTTTCTAGATGTTTCTAGTTGTTGATAGTTGTCTTATAGTTGTCTTATCCTACACATGTGATCTTATCCTCTAGTTGTCTCATGTCATAAGATTAAGACACTTGTCATATGACTACAACATCTTAGCTCTCATCCTTGCCTTTATAAACAAGCTTCTTCATGTACATTGTAAGAACAATTTTGCATTCATTGATAGAATATAAGTATTCTCTCATATTGTCTCTCTTGTGCTTTCATGAAGTCCTAGATCTTGGGTGGCTACTATCATAGCCAACTCTTACATGGTATTAGATCTAGGAGGAATCACTTTGTGTTAGCCTATTTTTTGAGAGTTTTGGATGCAAATTCATGGTGGATCTTGATAGTTGAGTATGCTCTTCTCTTGCATAAAATGATGACCTAGAGAATAAAAAAGACTTGATAGAAAAACTAGATTTGTGAGGGTTTCCTCTTTGTGCCTTTTATTGTAGGTTCATTTTGGAGCATGTACTGCTGCAAATCTAAGCTCACCATTGAATTCAGGAGGTTCAAGATAGTCAGAATCACCTTTTGATTTGTCCAAATTAGACATTGGAGGCCAAATCTACAAGGTTTTCAATCTAGGGAGTGGTTACCTGATCCAAGAGGTAGCTGCAATTTTGGAGCAATTTGGGTAAAATCAAACCCTACCATTGCATCCAGAATGCCCAAAAACCTATAGATTGACTGTCAATTCGACCAAATTGAAGAAAGTTGCAGCAAAAGGCATTTTTTTACTTTATTTTGCATACGGAATCTTGCAGAGCATATTCTATGAAATATTCCACAGGTGGAATATTCTTAGTCGTTGGTGTGGGTGAAATCTGGGTGCAATTCTTTTAACCAGAAGGTAATTTAATTCTTTTCTAGTTTTTAAAACTTTATGCGGATATTTTTTAGTTTTGCAGGGGTCGTACCCACCGCATAGGGTACCCGCAGGTACCACAGGCCTGCGAAGGCACCACGTGGCCCTGCAAGCCCCTAAAACCCATAGCTTGCGGGCTAACCGATTGGATAACCCCCGACTGACTGCCACACTGGTGAGGTAATACCCCAGCTGACAAGCTCATTGGCGGGGTTAATAGTCCTCGGCCGGTGGCGTCTAACACGATTGCGGGCTCAAAATAGCCCACAGGTCATTTAAATCTGGCGGTGAATCTCAAACCACCCTCCAACGATGTAATCTTTAACACCGTATGTAGGAGCATATATCGGGTATATTCCCCTTAATCCACTATCTCCAGAATCTTTGTGGAATATTCTGCTTTACAACTATCGTGAAACCACCTATGTGCTTGTAAGCGGTTTACCGCGACCCTAACAAGTGGTTTTCATCTTATGAACAGTGGTTTTGGCTGGTTAAAGGTAGTTTTCAGAATTTCATAGAAGGTTTTGAGATACAAACAACATATTCCGGCATTAGAGAGAATATTCTGTCAAGGTGACTATTGATGTCAGTAGTGATGTCAGCATCAGGGGCCCTCCTTGAGCCCTAATAGGGCTATTTTTTTCAAGAGCCATAACTTTTTGCCAAGATATCAAAATTTGACAAATGAGATATCGACAGAAAGTTGGTTCCGAGCAATTTGTAGCGGTGTAGGTCATTTTATCAGATTTTGTTGCAGGTGTTAGATACAACTGTTTGAAGCTAGATCTTGGATTTTTCACTCCCGAGCTCACAACTTGTGCCCACTTTATCAGAATTTCAAATTTTTATAAGCATTGGAAAGGTATTTATGTACTCTATAGTTTTGTCATGCCATTTTTTCATATTTTTCTTTAGACATCAGATTTTCAGTTTGAGGCTCTTTGGCTACATATCACTCATTGAATGGAAAAAGAGTTGAAATTGGTGGTTGTTTTGGTTTGGGGGGCTTCAATTACAGTGTTGATTGAGTCTGTGCTTTGATATATCTACTTGTGCTCTTCCTTTCCTCTACATAATGGATAAATCAAGGGTTCCATTGTTAACACTTTATAACTATGCAACTTGGAGTCAACATGCATGGAATGCCTTAATGGATCTTGGACATTCTCCATATGTTGAAAACAAGATACCTGAACCCACAGATGATAAGGAAAAGATAAAATGAATGATTAAGCATACAAAGCTCTTGGATGCCTTTGTAGTTTTATTTCCCTAGATCTCTTATTTTAGATTGAGGCATGTACAAATTCACATGATGCTTGGGAAAAGTTGAAAATATTGTATGGTACAATAGATGAAGTTAAAGGCTATCAAATTGATAATAAATTGATGAGCCTTCATCCTAAGAACTTTAGCAACATACAAGATTACATAACTAAGGTTAATGATCTAAGAGCACAATGTAAAGCATGTGCTATTGAGAAAAAGGACATCCAGTTGATCTACAATATATTAAACAAACTTGGTCTTGAATATGTAGCTTTTGTTTCTAGCTTTCACACTCATAGGTTAACTGTGGGATCTGCTTTCACTATGCCTTCATTTGCTTTTTTTTTAGATGTTAATGCATGAGCAACATAAGCTTCTATCTATGGGTCTCATTAAGCCATCATAATCTCGTGCTTTGGTGGTTGGTCAACCTAAGGAACAGAAAGTGCCAGGTCCTTCTGGCAAGAAACAAAAGAAATCTAAGAAAAATCCACAAAGATCAAGCACAAAATTCATCTAAATAGCCTACATGTGCTTAATGTAAGAAATCAAGTCATGATGAACATAATTGTTTTAAGAAACAGATTGACATGTTGATGCAACTTTTTCAAAAGAACAATCTTCCATTGCCCGATTCTTCTTCTACTTCTTCAACATCTACATAGCCAAAATTTCATGAATAAGGTCATGCAAGGAAAGCTAAGGAACACAAACATAAAGGTAAAGCACTTTGTGCAAGTACAAGTTATACATCAAATAAATGGCTTCTTGATTCAGGTGCTTCTCATCATATGGCTTCTTCCAAGGATATGTTTTCTTCATTTGAGTTTTGTGATATGCCACCTATATTGATGGGTAATAACACATATATGAATGTAATTAGGAAGGGAACTATTGATATTGATGAAGGTACTTTCAATGATGTACTTTGTGTGTCTTCTTTGACCAATAATCTTCTTTCCATATATCAAATTACTCATAGTGGTACAGGGAAGATAGTGGAGTTCACACTTGAGTTGGTTATTATCAGAGACTTGGAGAGCATAGAGATTATTACTACTAGAGTGGTTGATCATGCATCTTGACTATACACCTTTTATGGTTTCTCCCCTGATGATGATTCAGATTCGTTGGCTGACATTCACACTCCTCAAGTGTGAATCATAATTTTGAGAAATTTGGTCACTTGAACCTTGGTATTCTTGCCTCTTCATCGGTTCTTGAGACATGTGCTACACTTCCTTCTTCTCCACCTCCTACTTTTTCAAAGTTTTGTGCTTTAGTTCAGTAGGATGCTTATTGTCTTTTAGATACAACTTTGTGGGATGAGTATTGGACAAGTATTTTAGATTTGTTTTGTGAGTCCCATGTTGTAGATTTGGAGGACATATTTGAGGGGTTATCTATCCTCTTTGATGATAGTCATAACACAATTGTTGTCAACCCATCTTTATCTTTGGAGCTTGATGATTGGGTAAAAGTAAGAAGTTGGGTCCACGAAGAGGGGAAGTTTTGGCCAAAAAAAATCTCACAGTAAATGTGTATGCATTATTGAAAAAATGTGTACACGCTTAGCTACGGGTACCCAAGCCTAAAACACATATGCGTTATAAAACGCCTATGCGTTATATAACAAGAAACGCATACGCGTTATATGACACGTACGTGTTTTATAATGTGTATGCATTTCTTAATGGTATTCAAACGGGCAAATACACAATGCATACGCGTTATATAACGTATATGCATTTAGTTTTAAGAACGCATGTGTTTTATAACGCGTACACATTTTTCAAATTTTGAGGCTCGGGAAAGACTTGGCAACCCGACCCTTAGCCTTTGACCTACAACTAAAAAAACTAAGGCATGTTCAAGAGAAATGTCCAACTTTGGCAATATAGATGAATTTTTTTCTGAATTAATCTATGAAATTAAAACCCATTATAGAACACAATTTTTAGTTTCCAAATATATAATTTTTGTTAAGATTGGATTATGTTTTTTCTTTTTTAATTAATTTCTAAGCAAACTGGTCCATAAACTTGAAATATCAAGGCTTTTTTGTTTTTTAATAACTTTTTTAATTATTTTTTTTGTAAAAAAAATTATATGACATCAATCTTCAGACAATTCTCTACACAATGAATTTTGTTTTTTCAAAAAATGTTTAGTTTAGGTCCAATTATGTTGTCTATACACATTGATTTTTAAAAACAACAATTAGGGCCAATAATAATTCAAGAAAAAAAAATATTCAGAAAAAAAATTACAAAAAAATATCCTCATCGATCTTCATGTTGTTATATATTTGTTATATATCTTTTCCCAAAAGAAATTAGAAAAATACTTTTATTTAGGTCAAAAAGTGTTGTCCGTACACCTGCATGGTATGGTTAAAAAAATTACTTTTAAAAAGTGGTTTTTATACATGCCTATCAAAATTTAATTTCTATCATTTGAGTATTTGAATAAATTACATATTTGGAAACTAGATTCAAAATACTAAATTTCATATTACTGACTTTTTTTAAGATTCATTGTGTAAGTGCTTCAAATTTTCAGTCCAAGTGTGACAAATTCTGAAAAACAACAAAAACACTTCCACTTTTTGAGCTTTTTGTCGACCCAACTTCTTGCATCAGCCCGATTTTTAGTTTCCACTAGATTCTGGATTGTCACTTTCATCAGTTAGGCCTGGGACTCCTGATTTGATTGTGGTATCATTCGGCATCGACATGAAGACACATGAGCAGTTTTCAGAGACATCATATTTCATGAGACTTCTTCCCTCATCTCTTGTTTTGGAGTTGAAGTTTCTTCGACATACACCAATGGATTGGTTTCTTCCTAAAAGGAGGAATGTTGTTTGCAGGTTTTGGATCTTGTTTGGTCTTCTTCTTCGAGCATTCACCATTGGCATAGGAGCTACTTCATTATGGGGGAAACATCTTGTCTCATTATTTCCCTCTTATGGGGGGGGCTATTGATTGTATATTTGTGATGGATGTTGTATTTGGGGGTCTTAATTCTTCCATCTGTAGACTAGGGAAAAATGGGATAACAGACCTGCATCACCAATTAGCAACCACAAACTATCAAATGCAAGCTAAGATGCCCTATTCCAACAATGGAGCACAAATAGACATAGAAATCACAATAAATAACAACTATGACTAAATTCTTATGCTAAACTTGGGTCTCCTCCATTGCTCTTCTTGATCTTGCTCTAATTTTGCTCTTAGATGTGCAGACATGCAATGATCATGAAAAGCTCAATGATAAGTGTAGCAAAATCTTGAAGATAATGATTGTGGTTGTACTTGAAATGAGGGTGAAGGGCTTCTTTTATAGAAGGCTTGATTCAAATGAAGGGTGAGGATTGAGTGTTGACTTTCAGTGATATGAACGGTGGAGATTGAGTAGGGTTTCCCTCTCACAAGAGGACAAGAGAGATTTTTTTTTTGAATAAATGATGAGGTGGGAATGCCTTAATTAAATAAATTTTGCAATTTATTTAATTTATTTGAAATGGGAAATGAGTGGGAGATTTTAATTAAATAAATACAATTTATTCAATTAAAGTTGGGAGCTAAATTTAAATAAATATTTTATTTATTTAAATTAATTGGGTGAGACGTAGGATAATGAATAATTAAATAATTATTTAATTATAGAGGAAAATAAAGGAAATATAGATAAATAATTAAATAAATAAAATTTATTTAATTATAGATTAGAAAATAGGAAAATGAATTAATTAAATAATTAAAGATTATTTAATTAATAGAAGAATGTGGAAATAGGGAGAAATCGATGTGAAAATTATGCTTGTAGGCTCAGGATATTTTTAAGTGTACATTTTGCCCCTCTTTGATACAATGTTAATTCGGACGTTGTGTCAAAGAAAAAATTAAAAATTTTGCTTTGGACTTGCCCCAGTGTGCCCCAGACTAGGCGGGATACCTGATGCCCCCTCAAGAATTTTTACAAATTTTCAAAAAAAGTTCCAAAAAATTTGGGAAATTTCACATAAAATTGCGCGGAGGGTCAAAAGTGTACTGGCAGTGAAAAATTAGGCCCATAGGGTAGTTGACATGTGAAAATAGGAGCAGGAATGGCCAAATTTGAAGAAAGGGGTCCCACTTAGGTCAAAAAGCCCTAAAAATAGCCCCTAGAGGGTCCAAATAGTTCATTTGTGCACATAGCCTTTAGAGAGTTCTAGCCCTCTTAGAGCCTTGAGTGTTCAGTGTCTTGTGGAGTAGCTGTTGAGATGTCGCCCATTCCAGCCCACCATCACCGTGGATCGCGAGTTGGGTCATATGGATAGCTAGCCAGCATAGGCGCGGTGGTGAGTACCCAAACCTTGCTTTTCAATTTTATTGTTTTTCAGTAGATTTTAAGGCTCGAACAAGAGCAACAAAATGTGGTGCAAAATTTTGCACCGCAATCGCGCACATGAGCGACGCAAGTGTGAACTCTTGTGCCGCATGTGGAATCTTGTGACATAATTGAAAAATTGCGACTCATTTGCCAAGTTTGGCGATGCAATCACGTTAGCCGGCTCGCAATTGCAAAGGGTGACACACCTGAGGGAATCTGCGACACATTTGCAAAAATATGATGCAATTGAAAGATTCTGCGATGCATCTGTGAAAATACGACGCACTTGATGACTTTTGTGATGCAATTGTTGAAGTACGATGCACTTGAATGACAATGCAATACATTTGACTATCAGAAAAGATTTAGCTAGGGTTTTGACCAGATTTTGACTGAATTTACACTTGATAGGTTTGTTCAGGGGTTTTTGACTGACATAACATGGTGTTTTGATGAATGCAGGTTAGATTGTCATCGATTTACATATGGGAGAGCCGATTGTCCTATTATAGGCTGCGAGACCACTTGAGTTGGGAGGAGCAAGACACACTGCATGCCCTGGGACTATACCATGTGGCCTTCATGCCCATAGTGAGGGCTAACAGGGGGCTCCTGACTGCATTGGCATTCTGAGACGAGCTTGTTTCATTTGCCGACTAGAGAGGCCGACAGTTACTTTGGAGGATGTTTGGCGCATTCTGCGGTTTCTGATTCATGGGGAGCAGCAGATTTATGGCCTAGAGCGAGGATTTCCCACCATCCGATCACTGTTTGAGACTGATAGCGACGTGGAGTTAGGGTTGAGGACTATGAGATCTGCTGGGACACTTTGACGAATAGGTATGATAGGTTGATTGTGGTTCTGTCTACCTGCATCGGTGGTATTGTGATTCCGGACCGCCCTAGCCATGGCTTCCTTGTCAAATGGGGAGAGATGCTAGAGAGGATGATGGAGTGAGCTATAGTGTACACCTGGGGTACCTACCTGCTTGCCATGTTATACTTTTAGCTGCACAGTGTTGCATACAAGGATGAACAGTCCATCAGTTGTGGAGTCACTCTTTTGATGATTTGGACATGGGAGCACATTCCCATGTTCAGGCCTCTTGTTGTCAGGGAGATACTTGAAGAGTTGCCTTATGTTTACATCTATGGAGGAGCAGTTGTACAGGCCAAGATTAGTGATGTAGGTTTCTGGCGGCATGACCTAAATCACTTAGATGAGTTTATATGGAGGCTGTACAGGGATTGCCCGGCCTGGTTGGAGGACGGAGACCACTTGCCCTGCTACCATCACACTAGATACCTGATTGGGTGCACTATTTAAAGCAAGCACATCATTGAGCACCATTTACCAGAGCAAGTTAGGAGGTAGTTTGGAGAGAGACAGGGTGAGCCTGTCGGGATCGCAGAGTTTGCATGGTCCACTCGAGAGGTCCATGACTAGGGGCCGATGATCAGTGTTCATGTGGCAATCTAAGAGATAGTGGGGTTGTAGCCTGTTTAGTGGGGGGCAGCGACCGATATTGCAGATGCGGGCACTATGTCTAAGTATGACGCATGGTGGGCGCATCACAAGCCCATTCCATTTCTTCATCCTGATGAGCTAGCACCAGTAGAGAGACTAGGGAGAGGGCCCAAAGGCAAGTTGCAAGGGCGAGGCCGAGGGAGACATGGAGGCCAGGGAGGTGGTGGGGATGGTGATGATGGTGGCTAAGGAGGCAGGGGAGACAGAGGGAGAGGAGACATAGGTAGAGGTAGAGATGGCCGAGGCAGGGGCCCTAGACTCTCTCCTATCTGTGAGGAGGAAGAGGAAGTTGTTGGACAGGTGGCGATGGCGATGGGTGAGGTAAGAGTTGAGGTGGAGGAGGATGAGGAGATGGAGGATGCAAGAGGGGAGGGGATGAGGAGATGGATGCTGAGGAGAGGGCCCACGAGGAGGCCCTACAGAATATTCCTATTATGGAGTGGCTTATGGGAGAGGAGGAGGAGGTTGAGGACACAGGAGATGACCTCCAGGTGTAGCTTGAGGCTATGCAAACTCAGATGCAGGGATTACAGGTGCAACTGCAAGATACATAGGCTCAGGTACAGGAATTCTAGGGGCAGTTAGTGCAGCACACAGCCAAGTGCGACATGGCCATTATTAGAGCACAAAGGGCAGAGCAGAGGTCCATTGATTTTATGGCCACTGTTGGTGGGCCTACAACAGACTTAGCGCATGCATTATATAGGGTAGGCCAGGAGACAAGATATTATAGGAGCTTATATGAGGGTGTCATGCCTACTGATCGGAGGGCACTGAGTTTTCAGAGCAGGAGTCAGAGCAAGACTCACTCGAGGCACACACATAGCAGTGTCGGAGTTTCGCAACTGAGGAGGTCAGGTCCATATGACAGGTCATTTGGGTCCAGGGCAAGATCTAAGCATAGAGGACCTCCATTAGGACAGGCACCTGCTGGAGGTGGAGATAGCATAGGCTAGGCCTATTTTTGTAGACATGATTCATTTTTGATCGAGCTTGCGAGCTCATTTTTGGCTGAGCCTACGAGCTCCATTTTTGATAGCCATTTTGGATATTGTACTGTGACACTTTTTGAGATATATACGAGATATAGTGTTTTGCGATGACTATATGATGTGTTATTCTATGTGATATGATGATGTGATGGATTATGTTATGCATTATGTGATGGTTTATGGATTATGCTCTTATATGGGTTTATGACTATGCCATGCTTTCTATTTGATATGCATTATGGTTACATGTGATGTATGGTGTATGGTTTATGATGATATATGGTTTATGCTTTATGATGTTCATTATGAGATGGTACTATATGTTTATGAGATGATACTACATTATGCTTACGTAGATTCTACATGTATGTAGATTTTATGTGATGTATGCAAATGATGGTTCTACATGTGATGCAATGCTATCTACATTTTTGTATTTTCTTATGCACTATGGATGACCACGCTTGTGCTAACATGCTTATGATGATATCTATATGTTGTTCTAACATCTGTATGTATGCAGGATGAGGTATCTAATGCATTTATTTTTGGTATGTCACAATACACCATCGTGATGACTACAGGGATGGATACAAGAAATGGAAATGTGGAAGAGAAGATGGTCAGCAAGAGATGAAGAATGATTGGATGAGGGGATTGAAATAATATTTTGCTTTGATAGATTTTGAGCTTATACTTTCATTGCATGATTATCATCATAGAGCTTATTATGTCAAAAGATGACAATCACCATGGCATGACATAGGCCAAGGTGTAAAATGTGATCCTTTGTGAAACATGCACATGACAGGTAAGGAATGCCATGACTCAGACTAGTAACCATGGAACCTTGTTAGAATATGTGAGGAAATACCCATGAGGCATGTTAATCCTGATACAAGGAAGTGTTAAATGACCCTTCACTTGCATAGGATGTGTTGATCATGCTGAATGAAATCCCAATCACACACAAGGAATGTAGTTGCCACAATCATTTGCCAAGACAAACCACAAACAACAATCAAAGAAAAAAAGGTCACGATCCATTATCGCTCCTCTTCATCGCTTGTGGACTTCCTTGAGAAGTATAATATCAAGACCAAGGATCAATCCAGTGGAAGTTAAGACAGACTAGACCAACAGAGTCAACAACCATTTGGATCTTTATTCCAAGTGATGAGTGTTTGCTATGATTGGATGAATAATGTGTGGTTTCACGAAAGGAGGCATGGTGTATAAGATGTAAAGTCTAGTTTCAACGATGCAACCACCTGTATAAGGTAAATGAGATGATCGAGTCTAGATTTAGAAATGAGACATCTCGTATAAGATGCCTAGTCTGGTTTGGAGAGTGCAACAATCTGTATAGGATAATTGGTATGTTTGATTGTGTATGAAGTGATAGTGTCTAGTTTCAGGAAATGGAGTATGCCATGTAAGACATAGAGCCTGGTTTCAATAATGCCCCATTTTGTATAAGACAAGTGATAATTGATAAGGATAATCGATTAATGATGAAAATTTATGACTAGGCAATTGATCTGTTATGATTGAGTGACTAATTGGATAGCTTGCATGTTATTCTAGGATTCTTTAGGCTCAATTCTCTTGTGGAAGGTAATCCGTTTGTGTCTAATCAAAGTGTCAACTGTTGCAAGGGACCACTTATTGATGAGATATGAAGAATGAAGACCTGACTCAACGAGCCCTAAGGGATTGACCCAATGTCTTGGGGGCTCATCGAAGATGGCCTTGCATACATAAAGTGCAGAGACAACGTAGTTCGACCATGTGGACTATGTGACTAGGACCTAGGGGATTTATGCCTCGGGGGCTCATCGAAGATGGCCTTGCCTACGTGAAGTCACTGAGGCAATGTAGTTTGACAAGGTTGACTGACACTATTTATTGCTTGGATTTTGGTTGGTTGTTTATTTTTTTGTGTTTTGGGAATATTTTGCTTTTTTGGATTTTGACATGTTTTGATTTTTTTGGATTCTTGAGATGTTTTAGTTTTTTTTTGGTTTTTTAGCATCTTTTGATAGGTGTCCTCCAATACCGAGTTTTGGGATCCCTTATGAAGACTGAAATCGAGGAATTGCCCCCAGTTAGGTATAGGACAAGGTTATTTAGGAAGGGGTCGAATGAAGGTAGTATTGATTAGGGATGGATACGGAAAGTGAAGGATGCTCATTATCAACTATTTCTCAGTCCATGAGAAGGACAACAAGGTTTTATTATGGATTATGGAGGTATGATAGTGAAGGATGGCGGTACAAAGGGTAAAGCGAAAGATCTGATTAGAATGATGGTAGAAGATGGAGCCAAGACCAACTACACATGGCGTTTGTTTGCCAAGTTTTCACCATGGTACTTCTCAAAAGTGCCACTGAAGTGGTTTTCACTATTGGACGAATTATTTCTCTCTACATTTTTTTTGCTTTTTTTATGATTATTTATTTATTTTTTTATTTTTTATTTTTAGGTATAGTACCTGTGAAGGTGTATGCTATTGATTGGCTTTGATAATGATTCACCTTCAAGAGTGGCAAGTTGATATGCTCCAGATCCATATGCAGTCGTGATGACATAAGGACCTAACTAGCTTGGCTCAAATTTTCCTAGCTTCTCTTGATCCAATTGATTCTTAGGATTATCTTTTAAGACCAAGCCTCCCACATTGAAGTTCTAAAATTTGACTTTCTTGTTGTAGCTGTGACGAAGATGGTTCTGATATGCTTGCAAGTGAACCAATGCATTATGTCTTCTTTTGTCCAGCAACTCTAACTCATGTAATCTAGATACTCTGTATTCCTCCTCATCAATGAATGGTTACATCGACACTCTCAAAGAGGGTAACTCGACCTCAATGGGCAGGATGGCTTCAGAACCATAAACAAGAGAGTATGGAGTGGCTCATGTGGGTGTACACATGCTGGTGTGGTAAGCCCACAAGGTGGGGTTGAGTTGAATATGCTAGTCATAGCCAATGTCATTAACAATCTTTTTGAGGATTTTGATGATGGTTTTATTGGACGCCTCAACTTGACCATTGCCTTGGGGATAGTATGGAGTGGCAAAATGATGTTGAATGTGGAACCTTTCATAGAGCTCATGGACATCCTAGTTCTTGAAAGGATGACCATTGTCTATGACAATAGACTGAGGAACACCATACCTGATGTAGGAGCATCCCTGGTTCAAGAGCAAACTTGCATCAACCAAAAATATTTGCATTCATTTTGTTTCTTTCATTTTCCCAGTTCAATACAGTTAGTAGCAGTTTTTGTAGATTGGTTTGCATTCTGCCGCAATTTCATTCAGACCTTGCGGAGCTGGACTTAGCACCTAGACATCATTACATCATATCCAAAATTTAGATCATTTGGACCAATTTTCAGAAAGATATTGCTATTAGAAAATTGAATGTTTTCTCAGAGCAAAGCATCCTGATAGTCTCAGACAATCAGCTAAAAGAGAAGACTTGCGAAGCACTTTCACGACTTGCAGAGCTGAATTACACATCATTCAAGGAAATTTGGATCGTGGCTAACCTTCCCTAAGATCCGCACATTATTCCATTCACTTGCGGAGGATTCCCATATGTTTAGGTTTGACCTATCTGTGTACACACATTACATCTCTTTCATTGGAGTTTGTAATCTGTTTGGCTGACACGGAGGATTCTTGAGATTTGGAGATGATATATATATATATATATATATATATATATATATATTCATGTAATAGATGCATAGGAAAGTAGTTAATCAATGATAGATAGTTGTTAAGTTAGATTTTCTTCTGCAAGGTGCTTCAAAGCTACATCTTGTGCATACATTGTAACTGGAGAAGTAGGCCTGTGAGCCCTAATTGTAAGCCCGCATGTTGCCGGCATGTTTGTACTTTGAATCTATGATATATTGAATGACTGAATCTACATTTGCATTCTATAATTAAGTTGCTTCCATTGTGTTTACTCTTGCTACACGGTTTGGACTGTTCACCTTGTGGACCCTCTTAGCCGTGATTGCACCAATTGGTATCAAAGCAAAGTTCAAATACTTTGGGAGCGAAGCAGAGCAAAGTTGAATTTGTTGGGAGTGAAGGTGAATGAAGCATTGTGAAGTTGAATTTGTGTGAGCGAAGTTTAGTGAAGTTTACGAAGGCATTCCGTAAAGATCTTGCTGTGAACAAATTGCCGAACTTGAGGTAGACTACTTGTGTTGTCAACTGATCGTCGATTGTGAGGTAGTTGTCACCTTGTAGCCTGATCGCCAGATTTGAGGCAGTTACACTTGATCCTAGGAAGAGATGTCACCAAGGAGAATACTTGTTGTTGGTACTATGGCTGGAAGAATGGATGAGATGATGAAAATAATGTGAGTTCACTTGGATGTTGTTGAAGAAGATCGAAGAAGAGGACTAACACCTTGACCTAATGTTGAAAGTGATAATGATGAAGAATTTCAATCTGCTAATCAAAATGAAGAAACCTTAGAAGAAGAAGAAGAATCAGATCAAGTAAAGATGTTACGAGCTATTTTGAAGATTAGGAAAAGACCTAGAGTTGATGTACTGAATTATACTGGCAATTTGAATCTTGAGGAGCTGATTGATTGGATAAATGACCTAGAAGAATACATTGAATATGAAGAAATTGAAGATCTGGAGAAGGTGAAATTTGCAAAGACAAATTTGAAAGGACATGCTTCTATTTGGTGGAAAGAAGTTTAGTTGGATAGAAACAAAAGAGGAAAAGAGAAGATCATAAAGTGGGATGGAATGGTGACAAAGTTGAAGAATCGGTTTATACCTACTGACTATGAGTTGGAACTATTGAAGAGATTGCAGAACTTAAGACAAAAGGAGAAATCTCTAAAGGAATATATTGAAGAATTTCATAAGATGATCATAAGGATAAGACATAGTGAAGCAAGCAAGGAGAAAGTGGCAAGATACATCAATGGACGAAGATTGAACAATCAAGAAGAACTGAGTTTGGTGAGAATGGCAACATTGGAAGAAGCATATCAGTTTGCCCTAAAGGTTGAAGAAAAGTTGAACAAAAAGCATGAGCAGAGACAAAGAGGTAGAGGAGGTAAATTTTAGAGAGGTAGAACATTTTCTAGAGGAGAAAGATCATATGCAGAGCAAAACGGACAAGATAGCACATTCAAGAAGGAAGACAGAGATAACAATGCATACGGGAGAGATGATAGAACTTTCTACCATAGAGGAAACCCTAATTCATACTAGAGTGAAGGATACAGAAGAGATGGAAGAGGAATTGATAGGAGAACATTCAAAGGAACCCGTTTTAAGTGTGGAGGTGAAGAACATAGAGCATTTGAATGCCATCAAGGAAGTACAAGCAAGAAGATAGAGAACAGTGGAAGAGCAACCTATATAGAAGAAGAACCTATTGGATCACCTAGTTTAGTTGGTAAACTTGAGAAAGGAGAATCACTAGTCATGAGAAGAGCACTATTTCAAGCAGAGACAAATGAGGAACCACCATAGAGGAAAAGTTTGTTCTAGACCAGATGCAAATAAAGAGGTAAATGTTGTAAGATTGTAATTGATAGTGGTATTTCTAATAATTTGGTTTCAGAGGAGATGGTGACTAAGCTGAAGTTGGAAAGATTGAAAGACCCTAAGCCATATCAGATAACATGGATTTAGGATGATCATAAGGTATTGGTGAGTGAACAATGTTTGGTGAAATTTCATATTGGATCTTATCATGATGAAGTATTGTGTGATATTATGCCTATGGATGTATGTCATATATTGTTGGGTAGACCATGGCAGTATGATAGAAAAGCTATACATGATGGAAGAAATAATATATTTACTATAACATCAAATGGAAAGAGAATTACTTTGATTCCTTTGGAAGATGAACCTAAGAGTGAAATATGTGGGAATGCTAGAATCTGTTTGGTTGATGGAAAGAAATTTATGGATGGTTTGAGACATGAGAATATGTACATTATGCTTTGATTCCTAAGAATCCTGAGGCACTAAAGACAGAGACTGAAGAATCACAACTGGAGGAGATAACTGAGTTGCTGATAGAATATCAAGACATCATATCAGATAACGTACCTAAAGGATTGCCACCAATCAAGAGTATTAGTCATCACATGCATCTTATACCTGGAGCTAGTTTGCCTAACAAAGCAACACATAGAATGATACCAATAGAGAATGAAGAATTGAATAGGCAGATACAAGAATTGTTGAGGAAATGTTTGATTAGAGAAAGCTTGAGTCCTTGTGCAATACCTGTAGTGCTAGCACTGAAGAAGGATGGAGAATGGAGAATGTGTACAAACTCTAGAGCAATCAATAAGATCGCAGTTAAGTATAGATTTCCATTACCTAGGATGGATGACATTATGGATTGTTTGAGTGGAGCAAAATATTTTACAAAGATAGACTTGAAGAGTGGATACCATTAGATCAGAATCAGAGAAGGAGATGAATGGAAGACTACGTTTAAGACAAATGAAGGATTGTATGAATGGTTTGTGATGCCTTTTGAATTGACTAATACACTGAGTACTTTCATGAGATTTATAAAAGAAGTTTTGAAGAAATTCTTGGGTAAGTTTGTTATTGTATACTTGGATGATATTCTGATTTTCAGTAAGACAAAAGAAGAACATTTGTGGCACTTGAGACAAGTATTGCAGAGATTGAGAGAAGAGAAATTGCTGATAAACATTAATAAGTGTAGTTTCATGAAGGAAGAATTGGTATACTTGGGATTTGTGATTTCTGTAGAAGGATTGAAGATGGACCATGAGAAAGTTAGAGCAATTGTTGAATGGCCTACACTTGAGAGCATTGGAGAAGTCAAATCATTTCATGGATTAGCTAGTTTCTACCGGAAGTTCATCAAAAAATTTAGTTCAGTATGTAACCCTATGACAGAGATAATGAGAGGAGACAGAAAGGACTTTAAGCGGACATCAGGGATAGATAAAAGTTTGGAATTGTTGAAGTAGAAAGTGACAGAGCAACCTATGTTGGTATTACTGGATTTCAATAACGTATATCAAGTAGATTGTGATGCAAGCAGAAATGCAATTGGAGCAGTGTTAAGTCAAGAAGGTAGACCTGTAGCATATTTTAGTGAGAAGTTGAATGATGCAAGGAGAAGATATTCAGTTTATGATCAGGAGTTCTATGCCATAATTCAAGCTTTGAAGAAGTGGAGACATTATTTGTTGCCTAAGGAGTTTGTGTTGTATACAGATCATCAAGCTTTGCAATATTTGAACAGTCAAGGAAAGTTGAATTAGAGACATATGAGATGGGTAGAGTTCATGCAGAGTTGTACTTTTGTATTGAAACATAGAAGTGGAAAATCAAACAAAGTTGCAGATGCATTAAGTAGGAGAAGGAACTTGTTGACAGAGATGAGTGTTGAAGTGTTAGGATTTGAGGAATTGAAGAACTTGTATGAGGAAGACCTTGATTTTGTAGAACCTTGGAAAGCATGTAAGGAACCTGTTGTGACAGATAGGAGTAAGTGGTTGTATTATTTCATTTAGGAGGACATGTTGTTCAAAGGAAATAAGTTGTGTATACCTAGGAGTTCAATGAGAGACAATTTGATCAAAGAGAAGCACAGTGGTGGATTGGCAAGACATTTTGGAATTGACAAGACGATGGCTTTGGTAAGTGAAAATTACTTTTGGCCTAAGAGATATAAGGATGTTAGGAAGTTTGTGTAGAGTATTTCAAGTTGCAAAAGGAAGTAGTCAGAATACTGGATTGTACAAATCTTTGACAATACTAGAGAAACCTTGGGAAGACATAAGCATGGATTTCATAATGGGGTTACCGAATACACATAGAGGGCATGATTCAATATTTGTAGTGGTGGATAGATTTTCAAAGATGACACATTTTATACCTTATAGGAAGACAACTGATGCAGTTCATGTGGCTGACCTATTTTTCAAGGAGATTGTGAGGTTGCATGGATTACCTAAGAGCATAATTTCAAACAGAGATACAAGATTTCTTGGATACTTTTGGAAGACACTTTGGAAGAGGATTAAGATAGATTTTAAGTTTAGTTCAACATTTCATCCGCAGACTGATGGACAAATAGAGGTAGTAAATAGGAGTTTGGGTAAGTTGTTGAGATGTTTGGTTCAAGAGAAGGCAGGAAATTGGGATTTGATTCTATCACAAGAAGAATTTGCATTTAATAATTTAGTGAATAGGAGCACAGGAAAGACACCATTTAAGATTGTGACAGGAACTAACCTTAGATGAGTTACATAGTTGAGAGATATCAACATGGAGTACAAAAGGAGTGCGGAAGCAGAAGAATTTGTAGGACACATGGAGACAGTACATAATCAGGTTAAGAAGCATTTGGAGGAGATGAACAGTAAGTATAAGGAGCAAGCAAATGAGAAGAGAAGACACAAAGAATTTTTTAGTGGAAGATGAATTGATGGTATATTTGAGAAAAGAAAGATTTCTAGTTGGGACATATAACAAGTTAAAGATGAAGAAGTTTGGACCATGTAGGATACTCAGAAAGTTTGATTCAGGAAATGCATATGAAGTGGAGTTACTGGAGACATTGGGCATATCACCTATTTTCAACATTGCAAACCTATATTAGTATCATGAAGCAGAGTTTAGTAACAACATTGAAGAAGACTTAAAGAAGAAGTTACCACAACAAGCATCGGAGTAGATTGAAGACATCTTGGACAACAGAATTGGACGCAACACTAGAGGCAAGCAATACAAAGAATATCTTGTGAAGTGGAAAGGCAGACCAAAAGAAGACTCATCTTGGATTTCTTAGGTTGAGGTGGATTGTCTTAGTTTTCTTCTAGCCCCAATAAAGTGAGGGACTCACTTTTTCAACAACCCCAGGTGTCTGATGCAGGAGCATCCCTGGTTCAAGAGCAATCTTGCATTAACCAAAAATATTTGCATTCATTTTGTTTCTTTCATTTTCCCAGTTCAGTACAGTTAGTAGCAATTTCTGTAGATTGGTCTGCATTTTGCCACAATTTCATTTCAAACCTTGTAGAGTTGGACTTAGCACATAGACATCATCATGTACATATCCAAAATTTAGATCATTTGGATCAGTTTCTGGAAAGATATCGCTATCAGAAGATCGACTATTTCCTCAGAGCAGAGCATCCTGATAGTCTCAGACAATCAGCTAAAGGAGAAGACTTGCAAAGCACTTCCACGAATTGCGGAGCTGAATTACACATCATTCAAGGAACTTTGGATCATGGCCAACCTTCCCTAAGATCCACACATTATTCCATTCACTTGCAGAGGATTCCGATATGTTTAGGTCCACCCTATCCATGTACACACATTATATCTCTTTCATTAGGGTTTGTAATCTATTTGGTCGACACAGAGGATTCTTGTGATCCAGAGATGATATATATTCATGTAATAGATGCATAGGAAAGTAGTTAATCAGTGATAGATAGTTGTTAAGTTAGATTTTCTTCTGCGAGGTGCTTCAAAGCTACATCTTGCACATACATTGTAATTGGAGAAGCAGGCCTGTGAGCCCTAATTGTAATCTCGCATGTTGCCAGCATGTTTGTACTTGGAATCTATGATATACTGAATGATTGAATTTGTATTTGCATTCTATAATTGAGTTGCTTCCATTATGTTTACTCTTCCTGCACAGTCTAGATTGTTCACCTTGTGGACCCTCCTAGTTGTGACTGCATCAATACCGGTATATAATGTAATTGAGAATGAACTTAGCTATTTGTTTGCCAGTGATGTATGTCATAGGAATGGCCTCAATCCATTTTGTGAAATACTCGATAGCTGTGATGATGAATTTATGACCATTGGCAGAAGTGGGATGGATTTTGCCCACAAGGTTGAGTCCCCATTGAGAGAAGGGCCACGATGATGTAAGTGGTTAAAGGTCCCGAGTGGGTGCATGCACAAGATCTCCATGTATTTGACACTATTGACATTTCTTAGCAAAGTGATATGCATCTCGTTCCATCGTGGGCCAGTAGTATCTAGTTCTTATGATCTTCTTGGCTAGAGCAGGACCACTAGAGTGAGCTCCACATATACCCTCGTGTACTTCATGTAAGATCATTTGCACTTCCTCAACATCGAGACATCTTAGGAGGGTGTTATCAAAGCCATGACGGTAAAGGTATCACCAATGATGATATATTTGGTGGCTTGATGAATGAAAGACTTGTGTTGGTTAGAAGATAGGTCGGAGGGAACGGTTTGGTCATGTAAGTACTTATAAATGTCATTGTACCAGGGGGACTTGGGACCAACAATCTCACACACTAGCTTAAATTTAGGGATGTCGTAAGCGTGGATCAATATTTGTTCCACCAAGAATTCAAACAGGGGTGCATTGTTTGGAATGTCCAAGAGAGATCCTATAGTGGCCATTGCATCAGCCGCTCTGTTATGAACTCGGGGTATTTGGTTGAAGAGGATGGTATCAAAGAAGAGTTTGAAACTATCTACCATCCTCTTATAGGGCATAATATTTTCATCTTTAGTGGCATATTCATCATTGACCTGTTTAATTACAGGCTATCCCGAATGATTTAGGAATAGCATTCCCTGTGGTGTGATGAAAAGGACTCCGGCCCCTGAACCATGATTTGTGCAAGAATCGTCGAAGTATAGCGTCCATGTTTTTGAAACTTCTACTGTAAAGATTGATTCATCTAGAAAATTTGTAACCAAAGGATGATCAACCGTTGTGGGTGCCTCTGCAAGTTGGTCTACTATTACTTGTCCTTTTATGGCCTTCCAGTCAACGTATTCTATATCGAACTCACTTAGGATCATGACCCATTTAGCCAACTGTCCTGTCAAAGATGCTTTATTTGTTGGGAATTAAGTTGTCTCAACCTTGGTAATTCCTTGTATTTATTTATTTATTACCTATTGTATAATTTGGATGCAAATCCTATGTTATCATATTGTGGGAGTTGGCACGGTGAGGTGTCATCCTACATGGCATATGACCACATGTAAATTTGTCATCACATGAGGAGATAGGCGTCCCACTTAGTGGTAGGAATATTTTGCCATGTGTTGGCATCTTGGAATGTGTGAGGGAATATTGACTGAAACAGTCATGACAGATTCCTATGATAAAGTTATGACATGTAAGAGTCAGAAATAGAAGATTCTATGACAGGTATGGACATGTGTCGAGAAATATCTTGGAATAAGGCATCTTTGGGTGCCCCAAAGTGAACTATGACATGTTGTAAGAGAATATGCTATTTATAGCCTATGTATGATAGATTCTTTTACAACTGTAAGTTATGACAGCTATGATAGATTCTATGACAGTTGTAAGAGTCGTAAGAGCATCTGTCATAGCCCATTTTGGAAATAGGCGACCTCCTTGGGATGGGGTGACTTGACAAGTGTCGGGAGCATCCTATAGTGTTGGACAAGTGTCTATAAGTGTGGGTTTTGGGCCATGAGGCCATGCTGGACGCCCATCTCAATGTGGAGCCATTTTTGCCTTGTATTTGCATTATAAATAGGTGCTTTGGAGAGGAGAAGTACTATAGGTTTTGATAGGTACTGTTATGCTGCCGAAACATCTCCAGATATGAGTGTCGAAGACTCCTGCAAGAGCATTGGCTCTGTGATTGTATTGTAACCTTCTTTGTTTACGAAATACATTTGAGTTGTGTTTTGGAGTGTGGGGTTTTTCACCCGTAAGGGTTTTCCCCACGTATATCTTGTGTCTCTCTTCTTCTATCTCAAATTCTTGTGTATGTGTTTGCTGCAATATCTCTATTAGTGGGTTAACATAACTGTAATTGTAAAGATAAAATTGCATTTGCACTCTCCTCCCCTCATTATATTAGTGTAGGAAGCATTTTTTGCACACCTAGCTTCCTTTCAATTGGTATTAGAGCCTGGCCAATTTTGTTTCTAGCTGTTGGGTAGGGGTTTTTTGAGCTAATCTTAGGTTGAGTGGGAGTGTTGTGCAGGCTATTCTGTATCTTGTTGCAATAAGGAGATGGCAACAACATCTGGAAGATTTGAGGTGGAGGAATTTAATGGCACTAATTTCAAGTTGTGAAAACTCAAGATGGAGGACCTACTTGTTGATCGTGACCTATGGGAAACCGTATCTGATGTAAAACCTATAGCAATGTCACAAGCTGATTGGGACCTCAAAGATCGGAAGGCTAAGGGTCTCATAAGACTCTGTCCTGTTGAATGTCCATGAGGAGAAGAGCACGAAAGACCTTTGAAAGAAGTTGGGTGATGTTTATCAGGCCAAGTCCTTGGTAAACAAGCTTTTTCTGAAAAAGAAGTTGTTTGCTCTGAAGATGGAAGACGGAGGATCTATTGCAGACCACATGAATGCTTTTAACATGACTGTTGCACAGTTGACATTTGTGGGTGTGAAAATGGAGGAGGATTGATGTATGACCTTGCTTTGTTCTTTGCCAGATTCGTGGGATCATCTTGTCATGGCTATCGGAAGCACCACTACCACCTTCAAGATGGAAGATGTGGTGTCTTCGCTATTATCTAAAGAGATGCAGAGAAAGTATTCTGAGGCAGCCAAAGAGGCTCTTGCGGTTCGTGGAAGACCCAAAGAGAAAGGGAAGAAGAAGGACAAGAAAGGTGAAAAGGGCATATCCAAATCCCGTGGGAGATCCAAATCTCCTAGAAAGTCCAAGGCTCTTTGTTGGAACTCTGGGAAAACTAGGCATTTCTGAAAGGAATGCAAAGAGGAGAAGAAAAAGAATAAGAAGAATGCTTTTGATTTAGATTTTGACAAGTCACAAGATGATAGTGATGCCTTCATCATAGCCCTAGCCACCCATGCATCTAATGATGTGTGGTTGATTGATTTTGGTGCATCATTCCACATGACATCACATCGAGACTGGTTCATGAAGTATGAAGAGTTTGATGGTGGAAGGGTGTACCTGGGTGACGATTCTCATCTGAAGATTGTTGGTCGTGAAAGAGTCTCAATCCAATTCTCTGATGGACAAGTGAAGGGGATCACTGGGTTTATGCACATCCCAGGCTTAGCATGGAACTTGCTTTCTGTAAGTATGTTGAATGATGTAGGTGTGCAGGTTGTCTTTTCGAAGGATGGATGCAAGATGACTAGAGGATCTATGGTGCTTGCGTAGGGTACTCAGAGAGGTACTTTATTTTAGCTGGAGGCATGCACTTCACAGTGCAATAGTTCTTCTGACTCGAAGAAAAGAGCT
Organism: Cunninghamia lanceolata; assembly: GCA_027924645.1. Classification (NCBI taxonomy): domain Eukaryota; kingdom Viridiplantae; phylum Streptophyta; class Pinopsida; order Cupressales; family Cupressaceae; genus Cunninghamia; species Cunninghamia lanceolata. Next base: position 13,145,334 of record BSBN01001259.1, read on the forward strand.
GCAGTCACTTCATCCCCACCATCTAAACAAGTAGTAAAGAAATCTGTTGTAACTAGTTCTGATGGTAGTGCACATGCTTTGGAAGTTAAGCTTCTTGCTGAAAAGACTATGTTATTGCATTTGAGATATGGCCACATTGGTGAGAAGGTCTTAGAACCCTAAAAATTAAAAACCTCGTTGAGGGGTTAAATATTTATAATCTCGAGTTTGACTTTTACGAACATTGTGTAGATGGAAAGCAAAACCGTGTTTAGTTTTACTCTAGTTCTCACAAGTCTTCTGGTGTATTGGATCTTATTCATTCTGATGTGTTTGGTCCTGTTAATGTTCCTTCAGTTTCAAAATCTGTATATTTTGTATCTTTCATAGATGATTACAGTAGAAGGACATGGGTTTATTTTATCAGAAGCAAGACTGGAGTCTTTAGTTGGTTTAAGGAGTTTAAAGCCTTTGCTAAAAATCAAACTAGTAAAAAGATTAAGTGTTTGAGAACTGATAACAGTGGTGAGTTTTGTTCGGTTGAGTTTGATAAGTTCTGTATAGAGCAAGGGATTGAAAGACATAAGACAACTCCATACACCTCGCAACAAAATGGAGTTGCAGAGAGGATGAATATGACACTGATGGAGAAGGCTAGGAGTATGCTTAGTGGAGCAAGCCTTGAACAAAGTTTTCAGCTGAAGTTGTTGCCACTACTTGCTACCTGGTAAACAGGTCTTCTATATCAACTCCTTTTGGCAAGACACCTATGGAGGTGTGGTCTGGTAAGAAGCCTTCAATTAGACATCTTTGTGTTTTTGGTTGTGAGGCATATGCACATGTGCCTAGGGAGAAACGGTCTAAATTAGAGAACAAGGCTGTTAAATGTATTTTCATTGGCTATGGTGTCAGTATGAAAGGATACAAGCTTTGGGATCCTATGGCTAAAAAAGTGTTGTATAGCAGAAGTGTTATCTTCAGAGAGCTAACACCTTCTTCTGTTGTTCTATAGCTAGAATAGATAGAAAAGAAAGAGGATGCGGTTCAATTTCCTTCTACTCCTGAGAAGACTGAACAGACAGACCCTGTGAGACCTGATGATGAGGATAGTTCTAGCAACTCTAAAAGCTCAAAAGAAGAAGTAGAACCTCAACCTCAGCCATTGAGGAGGTCTACACGAACAAGAAAGCAACCTGATAGGTTTGGTTATTCATTACTTGATTCTAGTTGTGCTTTTGCTTTACTTACTAACACTGATGAGCCTAGAACTGTGAAAGAGGCTATTGGCATGAAAGATGCAAGTTCCTAGAAGGAGGCCATGGAGGATGAGATGGCTTCTTTGGAGAAGAATAAAACATGGGACTTGGTGCCTTTGCCTGATGGATGGAAACCCATTGGATGCAAATGGGTGTTCAAGAAGAAATTCGGTGCAGATGTGTTGTACCCAACCAAAATTTTTTCTTCATTAAGGCATTTTGAAACAAGTCTAGAAAAATTTTCGTCAAAAAAACAAAATTTCTAAAAATAGAAATTTCTATTTTTAGAAATTTCTAAAAATAGAAATCAGATTAGGTTTTCTAGGTTTCTTGAGATATGGATGCTGGAAAAACTTTCTAAAAATAGAATCTCGAACTCAGGTGTCGCGCTTGATTCTCATTGGTCGATTTTGCTTCACGATCAGCATGGTTCAGACAGAATCTTTAAACGACCAAGTTTTCTCTATTGGGTCATTTTTGCTTTTTCAGAAGGTGAAGCATGAGCTTAGAGGTCATCAACAGAGAAAGTTCATCTGCCAGAGTTCGTTGACAAGTTTTCAATGCTGTTCCAACGACGTAAAATCGACGAACAGTCGTTGACTCGACGACACACGTAAAACGATGCAAGATGGATCCAAGGTGGATTGAAAAGTTGGAAAATCATAAATTTGACTAAGTCTGGTAAAACGGGTGCCCCATGTGACTTGGGGTGCCCAACCTCTCCAGTGTTAGATTTTTTTTCATGTTTTTCAAGAAACATCGAAAATGCTTCCATCAGCGCTTTCCCGGTTGGTCAAACTTGGTCAAAAATTAGTCAAAGCTGGGATTTCTTCATAGATATGTTTAGACTGCTCAGATCACCCTCCATCCTACCTCGACAATCATCAGAACGACTGAAATCAAAGATCAAACATGACCTATGGGCACGGAAATCAAAAAAAGGTACAAAAAGTGAGTTTTTCAGAAAATTTTCTAAGGCATGGAAGGATAGGCGCCCTAGGTGACTTGGGGAGCCCAAACTCACCAGAGTTAGAGTATTTTTGAATATTTTCTTGAAAAATGTGAATCTCCTTCTATCAGCCCGGTCCAGTTCAGAGTTGATCAGTTTGGCACGATTTTCAAGGCGAATAGAAGGTACAATCAACTCAATTTTCATCAGGCCTACCTATTTTCTAGATCATTAGACTTAGTTTCATCCTAGTTGATAGAAATCGATAGCCAAATAGGGGTCCTTCGCCACCGGAATGCGCACGTAAATCGAGAAATTGAAGAAGTTGCAAAAATTAAAAAAATGGCTAAGTGTTGGAAAACCAGGTGCCCCAGGTGACTTGGGGCGCCCAACTTGAGTAGTACTAGAATATTTTTCATGTCCACAGTATTTTCTGACAGTTTTGTGCCCAGTCTTCACCCGTTGATAGTTTTCGGGAGGTCAAACTTGGTCAAACGATGTCAGATCGTCAGTCGGAGGCAGGGGATGGAATCTCAGTTGATAGGTCTCCAAAATGTCAGGATCAGTCATCTTTTTTAGTCAATGGTGACATTTTTCTGCCTTGTAAATCAGAGACAGGCCATATTTAAGTCAAAACGAGTGTTGAAGTGTCGAAAACGAAGAAAAATTGGTTAGCACTTCTTTCAACTCACGTGTTTGATGACATCATCAAAAGAAGATATTTTTCGTCATCATACACATGAAGCCATAGGCAGCTAAAAAATAGGGATTCTTCCTATTCGAAGACATCCACTTGGATTTATGCTTTAAAAGTTGCTTTCTTCATGATTGAGAGTGAAGTTTTATTCTCACACAAATAAAGCTGCTTTTTTGCCCTAAAGATTTATAAAGACAAGCATTTGGCTTCTTTATTTCATTATCTTTTGCAGGTTGCATCCAGAGGAAAGATTTTATTTTTCTTTCAACGAAGATTCGAAGACCCAAACCAAGTGCTTTTTCAACGTTCTTCATAGTTTCAGGTTGAGGAAGAAGAGAGGCTTGCTTTTTCAGGGTCCTCGTTTCAAGGGGATCATTTTTCAGAAATCCGACCAGAGCTTTTTCAGTTTTTGTCGAGATGGGTACATCCAGATTATTATCCTCTTGAAGGTTGGAGTTTTGCTTTTTTTCAGGAAACTACTTTTTTCCTACTTTTTTTGAGAAAATCTCTATTTTTTCAAAATCTGACAATCTGGGTTGCTTTAAAACAGAATTGTCTACAAAACCCATGTGCCAACTTTTTTAGCTCACACTATGCTTTTTCTAAAAATCAACAAATAATTTTCAGCCATTTGTCCAAGATTTTTTTGACATAGGTGTGTTCACAGTTGATTTTCAAATCTTCCAATATGCAGTACTCTCCAACATAAATTAGACACAAAATGACGTTAGTTCACGATTACCTGAGAACTTGTGAAATAGACTTGCATAAAGTTCTTCCAGTAATCAATTTACACTCTTTGGAGGATGTAGGGAATAATGCTATCAGGAATCTTGGACACTTCGGTTTGCTTGTAGCAACATCCTTTCCTATCACAGTGCAAAGTATCGAGTTTGTAATTGCTTGCATGACACATTACAATTCGGTCACAAGAGAAATTCAGTCAAGCGATGGACGTGTTCTCTACAGCCTGAGGCCAAATGACATAGAGAAGTGTTTTACAATACCTATTTGGAGAGAAAACTTAACTGTTTCACTTGAAGAATGCAAGAGGGTTTGGAACAATGATAAAGAAAAATACCAGAAAAAGATTGGTCAATGGTGAAGAAATGTTAGAGAATCAGAATATCATTCTAGAGAATATCAGTGTTCCTGGCAGAGATGCAGTCACTTGCTTTTTAGAAGATATTGTTTCCCAGAATATCAATGGATGACATTACCAAAAAGTTAGAATGTTGATGAGGATGCATTTCAAAATAAAGTAGCTTTAAAACATATGCCTTTTGTTTTAAAAGCATTTGCTTTTATCCTAAGCTCATCCATTCTATATTTAGAAAAGAAATCACTTTGTGATAGTTGGAATCTTCTTTGGTTTAAAGCAAATCGCTTTAAAGCATTTGTTTATTGTATCTTTGTCTTAGAATAGTAATAAAGCTTGGGAGTTGGCAAGTTAGGGTTAATCAAGGAGATTTTAGGGTTCCCTACTCCTTTGGTTTTAGTATAAATAAGGGCATCCTTGCCCATTGTATGTAATGGTAATTGTGATAGCAAATTTGCTGTGCCTATTCTAGCCTGCAAATCTTGATATTCCAAGTGTCTGTTCACTTTGTGTAATTTGTTCTCTGGTGCTTGATCACTTGCTGTATGCCTGCCTTTTGCTGCAACATTGTTGTCCTGGAGTTGTGTAAACTTTATGATATTGAATAGAAGTCTCGTGCCTATTTTTCTCTGATATTCTATCTCGATTCATCAAGTTTTCATCGTCAGATGTGTAGCTTTTGTAGCTTTCATCATTAAAGTACTTTTAGTCTTGTGGTGTAAATTTGGAGGAAAACTGTTTAAGTTTTTGTGTTAACAATCATTCCTTGTTCACTTTCAATTTCCTTTGCTCTAAATTTACTCAGGAGATTGAAATCGTCGTTAGTCTTTGCTTAGTTGTAGTAGAAGTTTTATAAAAGGAAAAAACCTCTTCTACAGCGTTTAAAGTTTTATAACCTTGTGCTCACAGTTGAGAATCAAAAAGAAGATAGGCAAAGTTTCATTTAATTATCTTTTCAACGAATATAAGCAAGAAAGGGAACTCCCCCTTCTAATAGGAGAGCAGTTTATCTGTGCATAGCTGTCTGTTTCCAAATCGCATTCCAGAGGTGCAAAATGAAATGCCAACAAGATGGTAGTGTTGAAAAGTACAAGGCTAGATTGGTTGAGAAGGGGTATTCACAAGTGGAGGGAATTGATTATGGCTAAATTTTCTCTCTCGTTGTAAAGCTGACATCCATTCAGTTTCTGTTATCTCTTGCAGCTGGTTATGACTTAGAGGTAGAACAGATGGATGTGAAGACAACTTTCCTTCATTGTCATTTGGAGGAAGAGATTTACATGTCACAACCAGAGCATTACATAGAGAAAGGTAAAGAAAATTTGGTTTGCAAGTTAAAGAAGTCTTTGTATGGTTTGAAGCAGTCTCCTAGGATGTGGTACTTGAAGTTTGATGCCTTTGTGTTGTCGATTGGATATCTAAGATCGAAATCAGATCATTGTGTGTATTACAAGTTTGACAATGATCACATTCTCATTATTGCATTGTATGTTGACGCTATGTTGTTGATTGGGAATGGTAAGAATATGATTTCTGATTTGAAGTCTCAGTTGTCAGTACAATTTGAGATGAAAAATCTGGGGGCAGCATGTACATTCTGAGAATAGAAATCAGAAGAGACAGAGCTAACAAAAAACTTTGGTTAAGCCAGAGTAAGTATGTGAAGACTGTGTTGGATAGATTCAGCATGGTAGATTATAGACCATTGTGTGTTCCTGTTTCATTAGGGACAAAGTTGTCTGTTAATGATTGTCCAAAATCTCCTAGTGAGGTGGAGGACATGAGCAGAGTACCTTATGCTAGTGTTGTTGGCAGTTTGATGTATGCTATGTCTGCACAAGACTAGACATTGCCCAAGCAGTGGGACTCCTTAGTCGATTTATGGCCAAACTTGGACGGGTACATTGGAATGCAGTTAAGCGAGTGTTCAGATATTTGAGGGGTACTTCAAAGGATTCCATTTGCTATCATGGCAATGCTATAGGACCTCTGCATTCAGCTTGTATTCATGGATTTGTGGATTCTGATTGAGCAGGTGACATTGATAGTAGGAGATCCACTAGTGCCTATGTGTTCACTATGTTTGGTGGTGCAATTAGTTGGATGAGTAAGCAACAACCTGTGGTTGCTTTGTCCACAACAGAAGTTGAGTACATGGCAGCAACTCATGCTTACAAGGAAGCCATTTGGATTAAGAGATTGTGTTTGGATATTAGTGTTGATGCAGGACATATTACGATTTGTTGTGACAGTCAGAGTGTGATTTGTCTGGCAAAGAATCTAACTTTTCATGCAAGAACAAAGCATATTGATGTACAGTTTCACTTCGTGCGAGACATGGTAGAGGATGGGAAGGTAAATTTGGAGAAGGTAGATACTTTGAATAATGTTGCAAATGCATTGACTAAACCAGTGGGCACAAAGAAGTTCAGATGGTGTTCAGAGTCTATGGTCCTCTTGGCCTATAGCAATTAAATCCTATTAATTCTATTGGCTCTTACAAGGTGTTCAACAAGTGGGAGAATGTTTGGAATTAAGGTGTCTCAACCTTGGTAATTCCTTGTATTAATTCATTGTATTTATTTATTTATTTACTACCTATTGTATAATTTGGATACAAATCCTAAGTTGTGATATTGTGGGAGTTGGCACGGTGAGGTGTCATCCTACATGGCATATGACCACATGTAAATTTGTCCTCACATGAGGAGATAGGCATCCCACTTAGTGGTAGGAATATTTTTCCATGTGTTGGCATCTTGGAATGTGTGTAAGGGAATATTGACCAAAACGGTCATGACAGATTCCTATGACAAAGTTATGACATGTAAGAGTCAGAAATAGAAGATCCTATGATAGGTATGGACATGTGTCAAGAAGAATCTTTGAAAAAGGCATCTTTGGGTGCCCCAAGGTGGACTATGACATGTTGTAAGAGAATATGCTATTTATAGCCTGTGTATGATAGATTCTCTTACAGCTGTAAGTTATGACAGCTATGACAGATTCTATGATGGTTGTAAGAGTCATAAGAGCATCTGTCATAGCCCATTTTAGAAATAGGTGACCTCCTTGGGATGGGGTGACTTGACAAGTGTCAGGAGCATCCTACAGTGTTGGACAAGTGTCCATAGGCATGGGTTTTGGGCCATGAGGCCATGTTGGACGCCTATGTCAATGTGGAGCCATTTTTGCCTTGTATTTGCTTTATAAATAGGTGCTTTGGAGAGAAGTACTACAGGTTTTGACAGGTACTGTTATGCTGCTAGAACATCTCTAGATATGAGTGTCGAAGACTCCTGCAAGAGCATTGGCTCTGTGATTGTATTGTAACCTTCTTTGTTTACGAAATACATTTGAGCTGTGTTTTGGAGTGTGGGGTTTTTCACTCGTAAGGGTTTTCCCCACGTATATCTTATGTCTCTCTTCTTCTGTCTCACATTCTTGTGTATGTGTTTGCTGCAATATCTCTGTTAGTGGGTTAACATAGCTGTAATTGTAAAGATAAAATTGAATTTACACTCTCCTCCCCTCATTAGATTAGTGTAGGAAGCGTTTTCCACACACCTAGCTTCCTTTCATTATTGAGTAAATATTTCAAGGGATCAATCTTTGCTACAAGCTTTGTTTGATAATTCAACATGTAATGTCGAAGCTTTTGAGTGGTAAATACCACTACAAGACATGCATGTTCAATAGGGCTATAATTAAGTTCATACCCTACCAGTGTTCTGCTGATGTAGTAGATAGCATGTTCTTTCCCTTACTGATTGTTCTATGCTAGGAGTGCCCCAGTGCTAAAGAGGTAGTTGAGATGTACATGTTGTTATATGGAGCCTAATCAGACTCGGAGGTTAAATTTACCCCACTTTTATCAACATAGTTTCCCCCCAAATTATTTAATGGGGTCAAGGGCCAGCGCCTCTTGCGGGGGTTTGGGGGCAGCGCCCCCAAGATGGGGTCTAGGGGCAGCGCCCCTGGCGTACTCCCTCCAACAATTTTTTATTATTTTATTAAGGTATTGGGAGTTATTTTTTCTATTGGCCAACATAAAAAGCCCTATTTTTGTAACTGACATAAGGCTTGATAAAAGTGGCTAAGGGTTAGGGTTTTTGTTGATGTATTGTAGTATTTTGTAGCAGTATTGAGTTGCAAGGATTGCTGGTTGTAATCAGTTTGATTTACTAGATAATAATATTAGACTCTCTATTGGTGGATGTAGCCTGAGTTTGGGTGAACCACGTTAAAACTTGTCTCTCGTTGTTATTATTTCTGTGTATTTCTATTTCTCTGTTTAATATTTATTTGCATTTAATTGATATCTTCTATTGTCTAACCCTAACAAGTGGTATCAGATTGTGTTGTGTTCAATTATCATCTGCAGGAAGGTCTCACGGTTGAGTGGGAGCAATGGCAGACAAGGGTAAATTGAAGGTAGATAAATTCAATGGACAGAACTATCAGTTATGGAAGATGCAGATGGGGGATTATCTCTATCAAAAGGATTTATGGAGGCCGTTGGAAGGAATAGCCAAGAAACTAGCAACAATGACTGATGAGGATTAGAATCTTTTGGATAGAAAGGCACTGGGAACCATTCGGTTGTGCTTGGCACCATCTGTGGCGTTCAATATATCAGAAGCAACGACAACAAGTGAACTGATGAAAGCTTTGGCTAAATTGTATGAAAAAACCTCAGCCTCAAATAAGGTATTTCTCATGAAGCGTTTGTTTAATCTGAAAATGATTGAAGGTGGATCTGTGACAGATCATTTAAATGAGTTTAATACGATTACTAGTCAGTTAACTTTTGTAAAAGTAAAATTTGATGAAGAGGTGAGGGCTCTCTTGATATTATGTTCTTTCCCAGAAAGTTGGAATAGCTTGGTAATGGCTATAAGTAACTCTGTCTCTAGTTCAAACACTTAAAATTTGATGATGTTGTTGGTGTTATCCTTAGCGAGGAAATGCGACGGAAAAGCTCAGGAGGGTCCACATTAGGTAGTGTTTTGAATGCAGAAAGCAGGGGCAGATCAAAGGAGAGAGGAAAAGGTTTTGGTGGTCATGGGAAGTCATGAGGAAAATCAAAGGACAAGAGATCTCAATCCAAAGGACAAAAGGATTGCTGGTATTGTGGGAAGCTAGGTCATCTGAAGAAAGATTGCTGGTCTCGGAAGAATAAAGAGACAAACAAGAAGGCAATAAGGAGGCAAATGTGGTAAGTAATAAATCTGAAGATGATGTTTTGATTCTTTCCCTAGATAATGCTGATGATTCATGTGTTTTAGATTTAGGGGCCTCATTTCATGCTACGCCCCATAGAAGTTATTTTCTTGATTATGTCCAAGGGGATTTTGGGTTGGTTTATTTGGGAGATAACGAACCCTATCAGATTGTTGGAAAGGGAAGAATCAAGATTAAGTTGCTGAATGAGAATCATTGGCTACTACAAGAGGTAAGACACGTTCCAAGGCTGAGTAGGAATTTAATTTCAGCAGGGTAGCTAGTTGATGAAGGTTGCATTGTTACATTTACTAATAAAAATTGGAAGGTTACAAGAGGTGCCTTAATAGTAGCAAAAGGTGTGAAAGTAGGCACCTTATATCTTTGTACAGGTCATACTATTCCTTCTACTTTAGTTGTAGAGAAAAACTAAACAGGTTCAGGAACAATTGCTGCAGGTTCGTAGGAAGAGACTGAAACAATTGTTGCAAGTTCTGAGACAACACTGTGGCATAACAAACTTGGGCATATGAGTGAAAAAGGAATGAAAGTACTTCATTCTAAGAAAGTTTTACCAGGTCTGAAATGTATTAATATAGATTTTTATGAAAGTTGTGTGTATGGCAAACAAAAGAGAGTCAAATTTCTCAAGGATGGGAAGCAAAAGAAAATGAAAAGTTAGAGCTTGTGCATATAGATGTATAGGGACCGACTCAGGTATCTTCTCTTGATGGCTCTCGGTATTATGTTACATTCATAGATGATGCAACTAGGAAGGTTTGGATTTATTTCCTCAGGTAGAAATCTGATGTATTTAAAATATTTAAGAAATGGAGAAGCTTGGTTGAGAATGAGACTGGTAAAAGATTAAAATGTCTCGTATATGATAATGGTGGTGAGTATTGCAGCAAAGAATTTGAGGATTGTTATTCTTTTAATGGAATTCATAGGTAGAAAACGGTTCCAGGGACTCCACAGGAGAATGGAGTGGCTGAACGCATGAATAGGACAATAATGGAGCATGCAAGGACCATGAGATTGTATGTTGGGTTGCCTTTAAATATGTGGGCAGAGGCTGTCAACACCATTGTATACTTAATTAATAGAGGTCCTTTAGTTCCTTTGGGCTGTGGTATTCCAGAGGAAGCATTGATAGGTAAGGAGGTGAGTTATTATTTTCTCAAAACCTTCGGATGTGAAGCATTTGCACATGTAGATTCTGAAAATAGAACCAAGCTGTATGCAAAATCAAAAAAATGTACCTTCATTGGATATGGCATTGATGAATTTGGTTATAGGCTTTGGGATTTTGAAAATCAAAAAAATTGTGAGAAGTAGAGATGCATTCAATGAGAAGGTGTTGTACAAAGATGAGTCACAGTAGCATGAGAATGAAGAAAAGGATTATGTGGTGCTGGATGATACTCCAAATAGTGATATTCCAGTGGTTCCTCATGCTCCGCAACAACAACAAGAAATACCACAAACTCTAGTGAATGTTAGACGGTCAACAAGGCTACATAGACCTCTTGAAAGGTTTTCTCCCTCTTTGTATTCTATTTTTTTAACAGATGCTGGTGAACCAGAAGGGTATGATGAAGCTATGTAGGTGGATACAAAGGTTTGGTGGGAGCTTGCAATGAAAGAAGAAATGGACTCCTTGCTAAAAAATCAAACTTAGGAATTATGTAAGTTACCTGTAGGTAAAAAGGCTCTACCAAACAAATGGGTTTATAGGCTAAAAGAGGAAGATGGAGCTAAGAAAATATTTAAAGCTAGGTTAGTTGTAAAAGGACTTGCATAGAAAAAAGGTATTGATTTTGATGAGATATTTTCTCTAGTTGTTAAGATGACTTCTATTCGTACTATTTTGAGTATTGTGGCTACTGAGATTTGCATTTGGAACAACTAGATGTGAAAACTGTCTTTCTCCATGGCGATTTGGAGGAGATCTATATGGAACAACCACATGAATTTGAGGTTAGAGGTAAGGAGAAATTGATGTGCAGATTGAAGAAGAGTTTATATGGCTTGAAACAAGCACCTCGGCAATGGTATTTAAAATTTGATAGTTTTATAGCTGAGCAAGGCTACAGCCTATGTAATTCTGACCATTGTGTTTATTTTAAGAGGTTGGATAATGACAACTACATTATTTTATGTTTATGTTGATGACATTCTTGTAGTAGGGTCTAACATGGATCACATAAAAGAGTTAAAACAACAGTTAGCACAATCATTTTCTATGAAGTATTTGGGGGCAGCAAAATAAATCCTTGGTATGAAAATTTGTAGAGATAGGAAGAACAGAAAATTGACTCTATCTTAGGTTGATTATGTTGAAAAGGTGTTGCAGAGATTCCATATGGAGAATGCAAAAGTTGTCAGCACACCTTTGCCTACTCATTTGAAATTGACTAAAAAGATGTGTCCAAAGACACAAGAGGAGGAAGAAAAAATGTCCAAGGTACCATATGCTTCAGCTATAGGAAGTTTAATGTATGCCATGGTATGCATGAGACTAGATATTGCACATGCTGTAGGAGTCGTAAGCAGGTATATGATTCATCCCAGATTGGAGCATTAGAATACGGTAAAATGGATTCTCAGATATTTGAGAGGTACATCCAATAAACACTTATGTTTTGGGGGCTCTAATACTGATTTAGTAGGTTATGTAGACTCAGATTTGGTAGGGGTATTGATACCAGGTGGAGTACTACAGGTTATGTCTTTATTGTAGTTGGGACATCAGTGAGTTGGATCTCACGGTTACAAAATGTGGTTGCTTTATCCACCACGGAGGCAGAGTATGTAGCTGCAACAGAGGCAAGGAAATGATATGGTTGCAATCTTTCATGGAAGAATTAGGCAAACAACAAGCTAATAGTTATTTGTTTACGGAGAACTAGAGTGCCATACATCTTGCAAAGAATTCTGCCTTGCATTCAAAGACCAAACACATACAGCTAAGGTATCACTTCATCCGGTCGGTGTTGGAAGATGGACAGTTATGGCTAAAAAAGATCCATACAAATGAAAATCCAGTGGATATGTTTACAAAGGCAGTAACAAGGGAGAAGCTGAGCTCCTCTTCAGCTTGGGTTGGTCTTCAAGACTGAAAAATAATAAAATCATAACAACAGAGTCCAGGGTGCTTATTTCCAGTGGGAGCTACAGGGTCAACGATGTTATGATAAGTCTCCAAGTGGGAGATGATATGGTGTGGAGTCTGATCAGTCTCCAAGTGGGAGATTGTTGTTATATAGAGCCTAATCAGACTCAGAAGTTAAATTTACCCCACTTTTATCGGTGCGGTTTCCCCCCAAATTATTTAACGGGGTGAAGGGGCAGCGCCCCTTGCGAGGTCCTGGGGCAGTGCCCTTGATGCGCTCCCTCCAACGATTTTTTATTATTTTATTAAGGCGTCGGGAGTTATTTTTTCTATTGGCCAACATAAAAAACCCTATTTTTGTAACCGACATAAGGCTTGATAAAAGTGGCTAAGGGTTAGGGTTTCTGTTGATGTATTGTAGCATTTTGCAGCGATATTGAGTTGCAAGGATTGCTGGTTGTAATCAGTTTGATTTACTGGATAATAATATTAGACTCTCTGTTGGTGGATGTAGCCTGAGTTTTGGTGAACCACGTTAAAACTTGTCTCTCGCTATTATTATTTCTATGTATTTCCATTTCTCTATTTAATCTTTATTTGCATTTAATTGATATCTTCTGTCGGCTAACCCTAACAATACAATATGAGGGGTTTTCCACCGATTGGTGGCATGAGAACTGGCGGGGACAACAAATAATCCTTGATTTGTTGGAAAGCCTCTTGACATCGGTTGGTCCATATGAAAGGTACTCCCTTATGGAGCAGATGCTAGAATGAAATGACATTTGTCTGCCAGTTGTGCAATGAATCTATGAATTGACTGAAGTTTGCCCTATAAACTGCGTAGATGTTTAAAATTCATTAGAGGAGGCATGTCCATGATGGCTTTTACCTTGGTAGGATTGACTTCAATGCCACGATGAGAGAGAATGTAACCCAACAATTTGCCTGAAGTGACTTTGAAAACACATTTCTTTGGGTTTAGCTTGACCTTGTACTCTTCAAGTCGTGTGAAAAGTTTATCCAATATGTCCAAATGATTACACTGTGTAATTGATTTGGTTAACAGGTCATCCACATAATCTTCCATAAATGTGTGCATGTAGTCATGAAAGATTGTCATCATTGCTCTTTGGTATGTGGCTCCAGTATTTTTGAGGCTGAAGGGCATGATATTCCAGCAGTAAGTACCCCACTTGGACAAGTGAAAGTTGTTTTGTGCTGATCTTAAGGGGCTATTCTGATTTGATTGTATCCTAAAAACCGTCCATGAGGGAAAGCATTTCATAGCCTGCTATGAGGTCGACTATAATATCAATGTTTGACAGTGGAAAATCATCCTTTGGACAAGCCTTGTTCAGATCTCAGAAGTCTTCACAAATTATGATTTGACCATTTGGTTTAGTAATTGGTACAAGATTAGAGACCCATTCTAGATAGTCTATAGGCTGAATGAAACTGACATCCAATAACTTCTTCAATTTTGCTTTTACCAAGAGTGCTATTTGCAGATGCATCTTCTTTAACTTTTGCTTTACTGGCTTGGCATTTAGAAGCAGCAGGAGATGATGCAGGACCAATTGAGGATCAAGCCTAGGCATGTCAGTGTATGACCATGCAAAATTAACTTGCCTTGTCAAGAAGAAAGCTGCAAATTCTGGTTTCTCTTGTTCTGTTAATGACTCTGCAAAGTGGATGATCTTGGGATTATCATCGGTACCAATGTTTGTCTCTATTGATTTCTCCACCAGCAATGGTGATCTCTCTTGTGTAATGGGGAGAACTTCCAACCCTCCATCCTTGGGTGCCTCGAAGAGGTTTTCACCCTCAGATACGTCCTTTATTTTTACTTTTTTATGGTCAAAAGGTGCCTTTCAATTTTCACATAGAGACCTATTTTCTTTTTCATATTCACTTTTATGACTGAAGGGTAGAGTATACTCTCCAAAGTAGGCTATGTCATCAATATCCATGATGTACCCAACCTTATGATCCCCACTCGGTATGCCTTCTCAGATTCCCATAAACTCAATGATAGATTCATCATTTTCAAATAGATCCAAGATTGGTGGTGCCTGTTGGTCCCAGTCTATTAGTTTGGGGGTGTACTAAATGCAAATCATCATCAAAATTCATATAGATTAGGGATAGGGGAGTTAAGGTGCATATATAGGTATCATCGGGGTCCCAGAAGATGCTAATCTAGGCAGAGCCCTCGGGTAGGTTAGGTTGAGAAGGTTCAGGCTTGGTGGTGCAGAAGCACCTAACACAAGGTGGCCTCCATGAGGCACTCAACTTCATGTTTTGTTTTGATGTCATATTTTGATGTAATAAGGTCCAATGGACCACTTCCTAAGTGTTTGTAATAAGTTTGGATCCATTTTGTAGGCATTTGTCCAAAATGCCATGTTTTTGTCAATGTTGTCATATTGTTGTCACATGGTGAAAATGTAACCAAGGATGGATCCAATGAATGTAATAGGGTTGTTTGAGTCTCCTTAGGTGTGTCTAGGGTGTTTGTGGCCCTTTGAAGGTAGTTGGTGGTGCAGGAGCACCTACCTGACAGCTGGCCTTCATGAGGCAGTTAGTTAGTTTGAGTCTTGTTTATGTTTTCAAGAAGGTCTGATAAGACCAAATGCATGTAATAAGGTCATGCTGATCATGATAAGATCATGCTGACCATGATAAGATCATGCTGACCATGTTTTTACTATTTTTAGGTAGTTTGTTAGAACAGCTGTCGTGCTATAGGACCGGTTGGATCTCCCAGCCGCTTGGAGAGATTTCCCAGCCGCTTGGAGTCGGGTCAGTAGTACTCGAAGGCAAATCTATTTAAGCATGAGGATCGGTTGATATTGTACATATCATCGATCGAGCTAGGTTGCAGAGAGTGAGGCAGAGAGAGAAACAGTATATTGTATTGCATCTTTGAAATCAATAAAAATCCTGTTTTCATCTTCTGTTTGATCTCCTTTGTGTAATCGATCTGCTGGTTTGGTGGTTTTCATGGATGCACTGATCCATTCCACCGGTTGATTTGTCTGATCGGTGGAATGGTGATGTACAGTAGGTTAGGTGTTAGTTTGCTTTCTGTTTGCATGCAGGTGTGCAGGATCGCCGTCGAGAGATGTTGAAGACCCTAGCATGGGCATGTGCTAGGTCGAGTTGATAAAGTGTGGTAGATCACCCTGGAAGTGGATCGAGTCATCCCAGGAGGTTCGGCGGATCAGAACAGTGCAAATCCGCTAAGGCTGAAAGTTTGTCAAAACAGCATCATCAGGATAATTTGGTGAATATCCTGCAGTCGCTTTGGGCATCGTCATCCGGATAAGTGGAGGAGATCGGCATGATGCAGTTGAGTGCATGAAGTGAATGTGCGTCGGGGTGATCATCATCAGGAGGAGCCGAGGAGGGGTGCATCGGCATCAGGAAGAAGATCGGGTTGATCGCGGGCCGAAAAAAACTAAGTTTGGCCAACAGCAGGATATGACGTCATCATCTTCAGGATATACGTCATCAGGATATTTCGGAGCAGCAGGATATTGAGAAGCTGCAGGTGACGTCATCGTCATCAGGATATACGTCATCATTATATCGGGTGACGTAAGCATCAAAAGGAAGGTGCGAGGAGTTAAGGTTTGTCATCATCAGGATAAATGGGAGGAACCGGATGTTCTTTATCCTGTTGATTATCATGATGTTGAATATCATGATGCTGAAGATAGTGAAGACGGAAGTTGTCGCGGAAGTGAACAGTGGACGTCAGGAGGATGTTCGCGCTGGTCGAACATGATGATGCTGTCGATAATCGAACAAGGTGATGCTGTTGACATGCGAACGGGCGAGGGCTTGTCATCAGGAGGATATCGGTCGGCAGGAGAAATATGATGATGATGCTGACAGTGTTAAGCAAAATATGATGATGATGATGATGATGATGGGCTGCAGACATCCATGCTGTATTGTAAGGTTATAGTGTGGATGCCTCTGCATCAGTTGGGCTCTTGTAGCCTTCAATATTGTCAAAATGTGCAAAGTTGTTTGGCAACTTTTACAAATTGTAAAGCAAACAAAGGGCAAAACTGTAAAAAACCAATGGTCACCCTCTTGAAAAGTAGTTGGGGACAGTTGGAACTATAATGACATGCTTAAAATTCCTCTCAAGGGTCGAGTCAAGGCAGTAGTTGGAGTTTTGGTTGAAGAAAAGAAGAATAATACAAAGTTTAAAGCCTTGTTTCCAGAATTTTCTGCATTTTTTGCTGCTATAACATTCATAACTTTTGTATATGGATGAATTAGAAGGTGAGGATGGACTTTTTGGAAATCCCCGTGTCTTAAATTTCATTCAAGATCAATTTTGTGACATTTGGTTTAGATTTGTGCATTTGGTGAATATTTTTCTAAAATCTATCCTAAAACCCTATTTTCCTGAACTTCCACACTGTTACAGTCCGTACTGTGCAAAGGTACAAGGTTGTTTCCACTTTATCATGATTTTATTGGTTATAATATGGGGTTATCTTTCATTTGAAGTTAGTTGGGTGTTTTGATATTTCTGTGGTAGGGAGATATAAGGTTTTTTCTAAAACTTGGTTTGTGAAACCCTACCTTAGGGTTTTGATTATAATTCATGCATTCTCCTCCATTCCACTAATGTAGAACCACATAGATTAGTGGGATGGAGTGTTATGATGTTGTTTCAATGTTTTTCAAGAGCTCTGGGCAGAGCAAGGGGATTGGTGGCAGTTTATGTGAAAGACCCTAGCAAAACCATGTGCTAGGAGTGTAGAAAGAACAACAGCATAAGGTAATTCTTGAACAGTCGGTTGTGAGACCAGAAAAATAATGAAATCCTTTGTCTTTCCAACTATGTGAAGTGTCCAAGGGGTCCAAAGAGTTTGGTGGTTCCATTCAAGGGTAGTTGCTTCACAAATTTGACCTAATTAGGGCTCTAGGTCACTAGAGGGGTTATAGGTTGGACCATACTGTCCAAAACAACCCATACTTATTTTGTAATATGTCATGGGGGATCCAAATGGGTATCTCTAGATTGTCTAAGTTCTAAATTTTCAGGTCTGTGTAAGAAGTTATTTTTGACTGTTCATGTTTGGAGGGCTACAAGGGAAATGGAGGCCTAAAGAAGGAAGTACTAAACCCATGTTTGTTCTGCCTTTGCCAATGGTTTGGATGGGTCCCAAGGCATGCCAAATCAACCTTTCCATGAAGATTTCAGGGCCACTAACTGTTGTTCCCACTTTTGCAAATTGATCCTTGAATTTGGGTTTTTGGGTGTAGTGAAAACCTTGTTAATTTGTTCTATCCTCCATCTATCCTGGTGTCTTTACATCACTCGGGAGGATCCCTTGATGTCTCAATGTCTTTAGAAGCATTTGTGTCCTTACCCAATAGAAACTTAGTACTAGGAGCGTTCCCTCTTAATGATGTGTACCCTAACCCTTTGTTCGGTGGTAGCATGCTTGGTTGTATGGGTTCTGCCCTTCCATTTTTGTTTGGACTGAGTCCATTGTGTCCATCATATCTTTGTTGTTTCACAAATTCATATCCTTTCTCATACTGTTCTATTGGTAGTTGCACATGCTTGACTTCATCTTCATCTTTGTAGAGCCATGTAGAGACATCCTTGTTTACATCTTCTTTGCTTAATTTGCCCCATTTAGTGAAGGTGGTGGGGGCAGCACAAATAGTATCCTTTGGTTTGATTGGGCTGGGTTTTCCATGGGACTTCAGTGATATTGGTAGCTTGCCAATGCAGTATGAGCTCTCCATTTTACACTCTCCACATCCTTTGTCATGGATCTGGACCTTAGGGTTGAGAGGTGGAATGAATGTAGTGGCAGATTTTGATAGTGTGGATGGATTGATATAATGAGATGAAGTGGAAGGTGGGATTCCCCTGTTAACAAACACTTGATGTAGAGGTGTTTCTCTCAAGTGGCTACAATATTGGAAAACATTAGGATCACCGATTATGGTGATTTTTGTGCTGTTATAGGGAAACTTGATGCATTGGTGGTAGGTGGATGGCACGACCTTCATACCATGAATCCATGGGTGACCGAGGATGAGGTTGTAAGGGAGGTCCAGATCCAAGATGTGGAATACAACATTTAGAGTAGCGGACCCAACTCTCATAGGAAGTGAGATCACACCCTTAGAGGAACGTTCTGCATCATCATAAGCCTTGATGACAATTCTCTTGGATGGGTCCACACAGGCCTTAGAATAACCCAGTATCATGACTAATTTCAAAGGACATATGTTCAATCCAGCTCCACCATCTACCAAGACTCATTGGATCTTATGCTTATTGATGAAGACTTAGAGGTGCAAGGGATCAGTATGGTTAGATCTATGTGAGGGCAAGTCACACTCAGTGAATGTAACATGATTGGTAGTAGCCAAGTGTCCTACCATGGCCTGGAATTGGTTAACATTGAGATCTATAGGGATGGATGATTCCAACAAGGCTTTGTCTAAGATGGCCTTATGTTCCAGAGATAGGTGGAGTAGTTCAAAGATGGATATTTGCGCAGGGGTCTTCTTTAGGTGGTCCAAAAGATTGTATTGAGACTTTGACTGTGGATTGGATGGAGAGCTTTGTAAGGTCAACTTAGCTCTGTAGGTAGTAACGACGCACTCAGGCTGAGACCTGATGGAAATCATGGAGACATTATTATCATAAGCTCAAATGTTATTTGTAACATCACATTCTAAATACTCAATAATTAACATAAGTATTCATCTTAACCAAGAATTAGAATACATTATGATTACCCAAATCAGAGTTAAACAAGAATGAATCATTATCATTTCAATAATTAAGCATGTTATTCTAAACCAGAATAAAAAAAAACTTAAAATTACAATGTCTAATTACATCTCACTAGTGAATAACCTTCACTATGCATGTACAAAGCTATGCTCAAGGCATCAAATATCAAATTATACATAATAACTAACTATCAAGTCATATAATGAAAAAGCACTGCATCTGGAACTCTTGACATCTGTCTTCATAAGCCTCAGCTTGTCTCATGCTTGCGAAGGAGAGCATCATTCAAGTGCTTTTCCTCCAACCACAGATCGACTATCCCCCGCATAACTTCCTACTTGGAAGCGACCCTACCCTTCATGGAAGGTATAGATATAAGGAACCATTAGGTTTGCCATCTGAGTATCTGGTGTTGTGTCCTTCATAATGCCTCTCGGTCACGCAACTATAGATCCACTATAATTATGCATGACACTACTGGAGACATTATGCCATCTAGAGCACTGTGGACCGACAATGCATGTAGAGACAGATGCATTACTTTGGCCAAAGATTTACATACATGTATGTTATGCAATGAACGTTGTCATATGTCCACCACCCTGACTCAACTTAGAAGTTGTCTCATCCTATAATATGCTTAATTCGACCTCTCTTTAGGTCTAGTATAAGTGGGTTCAGTTCGATTCATAGTCCTATACTAGGACGATCAACTCCCATATTAGGAGTATATCAAACATAATAGGTTACTTTCGTAACGAGGAACCTGTGAATCCTTGCCACTCTGTTCCATTTTTCAACCATGTTAAAAGTCAAATCAAGTTTTCCAACCTAGTTCTTCCATGGTTTACAGTTTCAATGTGATCTATCATATAGGTTAAATTCAAGATCATAATACCATAGGCATACATTGCCTTAACCAATTTAAATGGTTTTAGTAATAGACAATAACTCAAATACCCATGTGAGTTTTTAATGTTAAATACTCCCTTCATGGAATTCAATCACAAGTAAAGAAGAGGTTTTGATTCACATTATAATATATATAAGACTTAAACTAATTACACTTCCCATCTCATAATGTTATAAAAAACAAGAAGAGAATCCTATCTAATATACCGACATGCATGCAAAGATGCCATAGACTTAAACAATAATCTTTTATATTACAATCCTCCTTCTTAATCGAGGGGTCAAAAAATACTGCCTTTGGTTATCTTAATATCCCTTCAAAAGCAGTCAAGTTCAATGTATGATGGTTTCAAGATTGTAGTTAAGTGCTCTTGGCATGGTCTAAGATTAAAGTTTCAAAAGATCATCATAACAGTTCAAGGTTGGTGCCTCGGCCACATGTAGGCCGAGCCTTCAAACATATATCTTACACAATGGTTTACAACATGATATGCCATGAACACTATCGACTCAAGCTCATCATAAGAGCTTTAGTGTTATCTTTAAACTTATTATCGATTATGCCATGTCAGCACTCAACATGAGTTTGCTATAGTAGTTTTGAGCTTGGCCTTAAAGGCCTCGAGCAATAGCTATAGGAATTATAGTCAATATTAACTTGTGTTATCTATATATATATATATATCATTATCAGCCTTGCGCCCTGGAGTATACCTCCAAATGAATACATTAACATGTTTAAACATAGTAACTTAGACATGAAGGTTTGAGATATAAAGTTTGGCTTATCGATGGACTGTGGCCCGAAAGCTTCAAATGATTAACACAACAATTATATCATAAGAAAGTCGACACAATTGACACTATACTATAGGAAATCATTACTGATAACAATCAACATTAATTAAGTCTTTCCAGACTTCGATTCTAACCTGAATGAAGTTGTTTTGGTGTTTTTAACACAGTCTATCGAGACTCACAGCCGAGTGTTAATGTGCCACTTCTTGTGGTCTCCCAAAGGTTTCAGCCAACTAAAAATTTCCTTGTTCTTGCTCTATCTCCCAAGCACAAAGAGAAACAAAATGATCATCGATGATGATAAGAATGAATAATGATAATAATTGATAGAGACAAGACTTACCATAGCTGGGTTTTAGTTTTCTTGCCATGTCAAGCATGCAGGGTAACTACCACCTGCACCCATGAAGTGATGGGTGGTTTCTCCACTCCGCCACCTGCGGTTTCTAAGGAGACTCTCAATCCAATACTTGCTATATGCAAGTAGGTAGTGAACATAAAGATCCCATTGGTCCAAAATGACATTTCATCACTCCACTACCGTGGGTGATGTCAGCAAAAATACAAAACAAATAACCATATTAATATTAACATGGGATTCGATATTAGGTTTAAAGTCAACATAATATTACTTCCATACATCTTCTTGATGTATGAAGATACTCTTAACAAACAAGATGTCGTCATATGACATCATCACCAACATGGTGGCATGGCCAACATGCGATTTAGGAGTCGAGCACTGCTCCCCTTCTTTGCTAACCCAAAGCATATTATACCAAGAATAATAAGTTCAAAATCCCAATTTGGGAATAAATAGAGAAACAAGAAGGTACTCTACCACTTGGTGAGACTATCTTTTGACTCGCATTGACATTCTAAGAATGTCGATTGGTCAAGTCGACGCAAACATTGTCAAAATGACTCAATTGACAAGACAACACATATAGATAATCGACTAGCAAAGAAAAGACGTAACTTACACCAACTTATAAGAGTTCATAAGGACATAAAGTTTGATACTCAAATGGTAATTGGACCAATTTCCCAACATCTATCTCTTCCTCCCGGATGATACTCTCCTTTCGTCTTCGAAGGAAGATTCATTTCCTGTTCACACTCACCATCATAAAACCATGATCAGTGCATCATCATCTAATTCACTATTCATAATAATCAAATATTCATATGAACATGTAATTTCATAACTAACTATCATTAGTCAGTATTCTCATAATCAATGATTAAATCAGATATTTCCACAACATCTAATCATTAAACTATGGTTAATCCTCCTGATTACCACACAAAGTTAAGATTAAGTCAAATCATAATTTGGGGATGTAACACTATTGACAGTGTATTCATAAGCAACATGGTTGTAGTTGGGTTGCTCATTTGTCTTAGTTCCAGAACTAGAGGCCTTTCTTGATTCATGGTCTTGTAAAGGATTCATGAAAATGGTATGATCAGTATTGGAGGACCCTTGTGGATTATCTAAGACTATGTCGCCTCGTTCGATAAGATCTTGAATTATATTCTTGAGCTTGTAACAGTTTGAGGTCTTATGTCCCTTTATCTGATGATATTCACAAAATTCATTGTTGTTCCATGAAGGAGGCTTGAAGGTAGGGTCGTATTGCTTAACCTTCGAAAGTTGAATAAGATTGGATTGCAATAATTTCTTTAGGATCGACTCAATCAGTTCTTAAAAGGGTGTATAGTTCTATCTTGGAGGATTTGTTCTTGGGAGAGCTCGTCTTTGATTGTTTTGAATGGCATTTGTTGTTTGTTGTTGAATGGGTGTTGGATTGTTTGGTATTGGTGCCTTGAGAGTAAGGATGGGGCCACCCTTGTTTAGTGCTTTCGCATTGACTACCCCATCATTTGTAACGTTCTTATTCCTAGACCAAAACTTGTTTTTGTCATAGGAAGTGTTTGGATTGCTTTGATTTTTGTTGAAAATTTTGATGGTACCCTTGGCAATGAGGGCTTTATCAATTGCTATTTCTTTCTCGACAACTTCCCCAAAGGTAGTGCAATAATGTATTTGGAGTTGGTGCATGAGTTCTGTGTTCACATTCTCCACAAAGATTAGCACTAATTGATTCTTAGGTATATGTCATGGACACTTGCTAGCCAAACTTCTCCATCTTTGGAAGAAAGAAAGAAATGTCTCTCCATCTTCTTGTTTTGTATGGCATAATGTTGCGACATTTACGTCTGTCTCAATGTTATAAGAGAAGTGAGCTATAAATTTATCTGCTAGTTCGGTCCATGTTCTTATCCATGTGGGAAGATGTGTGAACCACTCGAGTGCTTGAACCGCAAGGCTCTGTGGGAATAGTCTCATTAGGTACGTTTGGTCGAAGGCAAGTTCTAGACATGCAATGTGGAATTCATGTACATGTTCGATGAGGCTCCCTTTTCCTCTATATTTATTAAAGTTGGGTACACTATAGTTTTGGGGAAAAGGAGGCATATAGATACTCCTATCAAAAGGGTATGTGCACAAATATTCCATGGAGTATGATTTCTTGTTTCTGGAAACTTGAATGTTGGATAGTTGTTGTTTTAATGAATGCATCTCATGTGCTAAGACCTCCACGAAGGACAATGATGTGTCAACTGCGTTTGCAATTGCATTTTCATAGGGATTTCCTATGTTTGCAATAGGTGTGTTTTGAGATCCCATGTTAGCAACAAGTGGATTGATGTTTGTGTTAAGATGACTATGTAATGGAGTTAAATTTTGATTTTTAGTATTTGGTACATAAGTGTTGTTTGGATTTATGTATTGAAAATGGGGTGGAACACTTGTATTGTTTTGATTTTGGAGTGGGTTGGAAGTTGTTTGAAAAAGTATGTTTGGGTTGACTTGTTGTTGTATGGGATTTAAATGGACATGAGATGACACATAATTGTTTTGGCCAAGAGGGTCTATGTTGAAGTTGTTCAAGTTATTGTTTGGTTGAGACCCAAAAGTTAAATTTGCACTTGGTGTGGTATTAATCCCTTGTGTTCATGGGGTCACTATGTGTATCTTCCTTTGTCTTTTTGGCCCTTGTACATTCATGTTTTGACCTATGGGGTTTGTGTTTAATGAAGCAAATGGATTTTCCATGTTCATTGGTTGGGACATGGGATTCACATTGCTTGCCCCAAATGGTGGAGGCACGTTGACTATTGTGGTATCATGTGAGGTTTCCCCAAAAGGTATGTTGGTGTGTTCTTGCCTAGGATTTGAATGACTAGTTGAAGAGGTTGTGTGATCTTGACTTTGCATGGTATTGTTCAAGGGTGAACCTATAATCATGTTTATGTCTACACTTGTGGGAAGTTTGGTGCCATTTTGTAAGAGGTGCATGAGGTAAGTTTGGGGATTTGCAGCAATCATCTCATCTAAGATTTGCAATAGCCTAGGATCTTGAGTGGCTTCCTCTATCTCTTGTTGTGTCACCCCTTGTTTGACCTCATGTAAGGTGTAGTTCTCAAAGGGATTTGCCATGTGGGAGTGAGACTCGTGTTGTTCGTTAGAGGGAGATCCAAATCTCATTGTGTTAGTGAGATTATTATGGGG
The DNA here is from genome assembly GCA_027924645.1 of Cunninghamia lanceolata. Taxonomy (NCBI): domain Eukaryota; kingdom Viridiplantae; phylum Streptophyta; class Pinopsida; order Cupressales; family Cupressaceae; genus Cunninghamia; species Cunninghamia lanceolata. Next base: position 13,169,735 of record BSBN01001259.1, read on the forward strand.
ATGATCTAAGGAATCTACTCCCTTTCTCTTCCTTTTTGACCTTGTCTCAACCATATAAGACTTGCTAGCCTTGGGATGCTAAGGATGATAATGTGAGACCACTATGCGACTATATTTTCAATATTTTTTTGTTATGACAAATGCAACTAAGACCACAGGTGTAGGGAATGATAAGTGACAATGAAGCTATGATAATGTTTGAAGCTAATGGGTATGCAACTTGAGTTTTGAAAAAGGGGATACTAAGGCAAACTATGATCTACCAAAGTAACTATTTGGAAATGTCAAGACCTTGAAAGGAATGGATGATTGAAGTGAGTCTATACTAGACAATGAGTTAGACCCAAATTGCTGGTTGAAAAAGGTGAATGTAAACTAGACTTGTGAGTTTTAGGTCCAACTTGTTGGTTGATTTGTGAATAGAGAATGATAAGGTTTTGACAATTCCAAGTTTGTAACTAAGGTAGGCTCAAGTGTGACAAATTTTTCTAATTCCAAACCTCAAAGATGACTCAAACTAAGATGGCCTAAAATGAAAAATGCTATTTTGGTCAATGCAAGGTGAACTAAGTGGATGTAATGGATGGAGTAAGACCAACTAGACTATGCAAGTTAGCCTTAACTAATGCAAATGGATGGGCTGAACAAGTTGAACAAGTCTATGGTATCAGTACAAGGTCATTGTCTAGATCAGAGGAGTGTGGATATCCTGAAATTTCCCTAAAGTTTCTATCTCAGGAAAATGCATTGCAGAAGACCTCAATTACGATGCTAAATCTTACAGATGCATTTTAGAAATGGTCAATTGCGACTCAGGACTGTTTAGTTGAGGTTTACTATCTAACAAGTGCATTGCAGAAGCTACCAATTGCGTAGTAGGAACCTACAATTGTGTAGCAAAAACCTACAATTGCGGTGCTTTGTCTGTTTGTGACCTAAAATCAAGTTTTCTAAGTGATGTTTCAGTTTGTTTTGATGAATGAGAAAACACAACAAACACAAAAAATTAGCATTCAGATTTGGTTTTTTGTGACTCTTGACTTTTGGAAGGTAAGATATTTTGCAAGCTTTCTACCATAAAGCTCACTTGGCCTTGGTTCACAAACAATAAAGCAAGTACAACGTAGATAGTAGTAAAGGTTGTTTACCAAAGTAGGCTTACCTCACCTTTTAGTGATTTTAAATAGGAGTAATTGGAATGGGTAACTAGAGTATGCCAAGATCCTGGACCATCTTGACACCTCTCGACTTGAAAGGATAAGACCTAATCAAGGAACCATGTCACCTCAACCAAATACCCTACGTGGTAAGTAATTTCAGGGTACCATCTGCATTCCTTGCACCACAATGGTAAATGGCCAAAAGGTCTTAGGCTTCTACAACAAAAGTTCGTAGTGAGGGGACTCCTAAGAACACCATGACATAATAATGACGGGAGACCGAAATCTCAAACCCATGTCTGGAATCACTCGGGACCACAAGGACCACCCCCTATGGCACAAGTGGATTGAGCTCACCTTTCAATTTTTGCCCCTTTGTATAGCCCTTTGGAGATACGTGCTTGCGGTCGAACCCTGGGGTGAACTCCCAGGTAGGCCACCTACTAAAATAAAAAATGGAAAGCCCGTGTTTGGTTCTTTCTCTTCACCCAAGATTGCACGAAGCGCAAGGGAAGAGGATACTCAAACAATATTATGTTGCTATGTTCTCTTAGACCCAAGATTGTGGTAAAGGGAAGTACTCAAGACATCAAGGTGTTGTAATTTATCATCACTCAAGACCGCATATAGCATGAGGAGAGGATACTTTAAATAACACAATGTGTTCTTTCCATTACCCTAGACTCGTATGTAAGGGAAGAGGAACAATAGACAGACACACTTTCAGTAACTACCTAACAAATGTGCAAGCGCACCAAACACAACAAACACTTGTTCTTTTTAGAGCACCAAATTGAAATGTTTCTCTTTTAAACACACAAGTTCATTTTAAAGCACCAAACCAAGTGTTCCTATGTTAAAAATGCAAACACACAAGTGGATCCCTGCAACAAATGTATTAGTAGTTTTAGCTCAAAGTCTTTTCCCAGCGAATGCCACAAAGATACATACCAAACATCAGTAACAAAATAAAGCTTCTGCCCTACTGCATGGAACAAAAAAATAGAAAATAACAAACTAAAAACTCCCTGTTTGTGTAATAGTCAACTACGGTGCAGAAGGTCTTAGATGCATCATAGGGACTGGCGACTGCATCATAGAAAACAACAAATGCGATGTACTGTTAAACAGTTGTGGTGCAAAAATAGGCAACTGCATTGCAGTATCAGGCAGTTGCATCACACTGTTCCTAGGAATCAAAAGCACAGTTAATCTAATAAAAATAGTTTAGTCCAGAAACTCAAATGATAAATAAGAAACCCTAATATTGTATAATTTCTATTAGGATATCAGAAAGATGCAATCACTGTAAAAGCACTCAAATTCAATAATGACTCAAGAATACTTTGTAAAAGACAACCCCAACATAAACCTTGATGATGAATCTTAAACCCTAATGTTGCAGATTGATTACCAAGTTGTTAGAACAATAGATAAGCATGATAAACAGACCAGAAAAACCTTTAAACCCTCTCTGCAATCAAGATTTAAATAGCAAATGCCCTAAAAGATTAGAAATCATTCAATAACAGTCAAATACATCACTGGATGATGCAACTATGTCACAGAATGTCACAATTACAGTTCAAAATCTATCAGGTGTGGCGCAGGAATTATCAATTGTGTCACACTATCTTTATAGGTCAAAATCACAATAAATCTGATAAAAATAGTCTAAAAATAGAAACCCTAATGATAAATGTGAAACCCTAACCCGACAGAGTTACTATTAGAATGTCAAAGAGGTCAATAATCACTACAAATTAATCAGATCCTATAATCAAAACAATAATGACCTAAGGATGCTTTGAAATCCACGAAAAGATCATCACACATCAAACCCTAATGTTGTACCCTAAAACCCTAGTGATGAAAATTGATTACCAGAGGGTTAGATAGATAGATAAAGCATTAGAATCAAACAACAAAGCATTAACAACCCCTGCAAAACAAGATTAGACAATGAATGATGAAAGACTAAGTAATCTGCCAAATAAATAGATGATTGCATTGCTGTAACCTGTGAATGCATTGCAGGATTCAACAAGTGTGACAGCCCGTACGAAAAGTGCATTGTAGGGTTTATCAAGTGTGTTGTAGAAACCAACAAGTGCGTCGTTTTATTTTACAAACCATAAATCCAACAAATCTATGAAAAACACTGGTTAGTTCACGTCGGGTTCACCAATGTAGACTAGGGAAAAATGGGGTAACAGACCTGCATCATCAATTAGCAACCACAAACCATCAAATGCAAGCTAAGATGCCCTAATCAAACAATGAAGCACAAATAGACATATAAATCACAATAAACAACAAACTATGACTAAATTCCTATGCTAAACTTAGCTCTCCTCCATTGCTCTTCTTGACCTTGCTCTACTTTTTCTCTTAGATTTGCAGACATGCAATATTCATGAGAAGCTCAATGATAAGTACAGCAAAATCTTGAAGATAATGACTGTGGTTGTACTTGAAATGAGGGTGAAGGGCTTCTTTTATAGAAGGCTTGATTCAAATGAAGGGTGAGGATTGAGTGTTGACTTTGAGTGATATGAACGGTGGAGATTAAGTAGGGTTTCCCTCTCACAAGAGGACAAGAGAGATTATTTTATTTGAATAAATGATGAGTTGGGAATGACTTAATTAAATAAATTTGCAATTTATTTAATTTATTTGAAATGGGAAATGAGTAGGAGATTTTAATTAAATAAATACAATTTATTTAATTAAAGCTGGGAGCTAAATTTAAATAAATATTTTATTTATTTAAATTACGTGGGTGATGGAGACGTAGGATAATGAATAATTAAATAATTAAAATAATTATTTAATTATAGAGGAAAATAGAGGAAATATAGATAAATAATTAAATAAGTAAAATTTATTTAATTATAGATTAGAAGATAGGAAAATGAATTAATTAAATAATTAAAGATTATTTAATTAATAGAAGAATGTGGAAATAGGGAGAAATCGATGTCAAAATGATGCTTGTAGGCTGAGGACATTTTTAAGTGTCTACACCATCATTCCATCACTTGTACATGTTTTGTTTGCATGCATTCTCACTTTTGGAGAGGAGTTTTTCCCATGAGGTTTTCTCCTTTACTTCACTTGAGATTTGTTTGTACATGGGTACCTAACATGGCCTTCTTGTCGGGACCCATCTTTGCATCTATGCATTTTGTCAGCTTCTCCCTAAGTTGCACTTAAGGGGGGTGTTAGTGTGAATAGGGATATTTCTTAGCTAGATTTCCCTTGTGTGAATAATTCATATTATTTAACTATTTATTAATTAAATAAGATTCACACATATTCACGTGTTAAGTTGACTTAGTGAGCCTTCTAAATGTTTCTAGTTGTTGATACTTGTCTTATAGTTTTCTTATCCTACACATGTGATTTTATCCTCTAGTTGTCTCATGTCATAGGATTAAGACACTTGTCATATGACTACAACATCTTAGCTCTCATCTTTGCCTTTATTTAAGCAAGGTTTTTCATGTACATTGTAAGAACAAATTTGCATTCATTGATAGAATAGAATTATTCTCTCATATTGTCTCTCTTGTGCTTTCGTGAAGTCCTAGATCTTGGGTGGCTACTATCATAGCCAACTCTTACAACCTCAACTTGATATACTTGCATCTAGAAAAATGGTGCCAAGAGACACCATTTGAGAACTTGCTAAAAAAGATGTTGATGTAACACTTTTTTTTCTTCTTCAATTGATTCCTAAATAGATTCTAGATAGATTATTCAATTGAATTAAGCTTAGTCTTTACATGCAATTTGAAATAATATGTACTTTAGTTAGCTCATAATAACTAGCACTTGCACCCATAGGAGGTTCAAGGGATACGTTGATAGAAAATTGAAGGTAACATTTAAATATATATTTTAAGTCACTTTATAAATATTAAAATTAATGTTTTAATATAATTACATAATTAATTATATAGCAATTAATCAATACATGTTTTGACTACAAATTTGTATTGATAAGTAATGGCATCTATTTACTCAACCCTCCCAAGACTTGTGTGTCAAGTAAGGTGATCCATTTTTCCACATCCTTAGACAATCCCAAAATATTTTCACAAGGCAATTCCATTGTAGAGGTGATTCATCCATGTTAACATGTGCTCAGATTTATTGAAGATTTAATTTATAGAGTTGCAGAGTTTGATTCATTGCAAATAAATGGGCTTGAACAATAGCTATGGTCTTATGTTATGGAGATGGCAACCAAAGAAGTCCAAATGTATCATTTCACTTTACTTCTCATTGAGACTACAATTTGTATAGCTTAAGGTTCTAACATCTAATTTAAATAAAAAGTGGCTTAGAATAGTATTTGGATATGCCTAATAATAAGCATAGGTTTAAGAGATATAAATTAAAATGTTTATGATTTCAATTAGATTGAACTACAATGGACAGATTGACCATCCAACATTCTCCTACCCAATCATATAACAATCACAACAACAATGATCATGTCCAGATTCTTTATAAGTTGAATGAAAGACATGTATTAGCTTAAACACTAGAATTCATCCCAAAAATCTATTCAGAACACCAACATTGTTTTACCAATCTCCTCAAAAGCATGTTATTCTCATCATCCCCATAATATTTTTGGCATCTCGGCTATTCTCCTCCCCTTGAATATGACCAGAGAGAGTATTTTACTCCTTGCCTTAAAATCTAATTTCTAAAAGTAACTTATGGTCTCTTCCAGTAGCCAGATACTTAAAATAAAGCTTGCCACATTTTTGTTATTGATTGAAACCATATATAAGTTTTACAACTCTTTAGCTCCAAGGCCACCACCTGAACATTTGTTTGATGAAAATCTAGGAGCTACACAGATGGAGTAAGCTTCTCCTTCCATTTAGGCTTTAGCATATTAGCTAACTCACAAACCTAAAAGGCAAGATCATCCCTCCCTCTAAAAACACCCCAACTGCCACAATGCTCTCCAACTCTAAACAAATGTTGAACTAAGATCCCCAAAATTCCCCACTCAAACTCTTAAAAGATGGACTATTAACAATTGCATGCTACTTGTTTAAATTAAAATGTAAATTAAATATTTTTCCTTTTTTAAGTAGTAGATTGATATTATTAGTTTCACATGATATTATCAAAGACTCTACTTTTAAAGGGATTATTAATTTGACTAGGTTTATTATAGATTATTATTACTTGATTTTTTACTCTCCCAAACATCGTAGCACAAAAGTGTTAAAAGTATTTTTTTAAATTTTCAAATAAATTTAATTTAAAATAATAATTAGAATAAAGAAGATCAAAGTTGGTCCACTCTCTTCCTAACTTTAATCAACTTATATTTTGGACACTTTTATTAACTTCAATAATAATTTTATATTATGCAAGTTACTTACATACTAATCCTTCAAGATGTTTGCTCGGAAATATTTTACTCTTATTCTTTCTTCTGAGGGTTTAAAATTGGCTAGCATGCCCCAAACAAGCTATTATTTGCAGTTTCAATAGAAAACTCCTAAAGGTCTTTCAAATTTCATTATCATACGAGGTTATAAATGCCCGACATGCTCTCTTTCATCTATATGCATCAAAATCTCCATTTATATACTTTTTAGGTCATGGTAGTTTGATTGTGTGTCAAATTTTCACTTCTCTCTTCCCTTCTACATTGGAAACGTACAAGATTTTGTTTCAAGAAAGGCCGATATTCTTAGCTGTAATAAATTGTTATGGTGGTTAGTGGAAACTACCTAAAAAGCATTTGAAAACCATTTTTCTCTTTTTGACACTAACACTTAGATGAAGTAAAATGCTCAATTTTATTATCATGCTCTCTCATTTAAACAATTAAATTCCACTACAAGGTTTTAAACTCAAGAATTTGCGATAGAGAGTCCTAGTAAGTTTTACTTGTCTGTTATCAGTTAAACACTTGTTACAGGACCATGTGTGAGTATACACTATTTGCAATTCTTTTATAATAGCTAATTCATTATCAGTTAAACAATTGTTACAGGACTATGTGTGAACATACACTATTTGTAAGTCTTTTATAAGGCAAAATTAACTACAATTTGAAATTGGATTGTTATCTCAAGTGTGATGTGAATTAATGGAGCCATGTTGTTCTTGTCGCTACTGATGTTTGTGAAGAAAATTACAAGACTTGTAATTTTGATGATAGATATCTATGGCATCCAGGTCTTACGGGAATTTATGTAGAAATTCCTTTGAGTGTCTATAGAGATATATATCATCCCATGTTTGTAATAAAACCAATATTACCATATTGATAAGAACTGTAAGTGAAGAAAGGTTCATAGAGTAGTTCAAAAAATTCCAATCGATTACATTTTCTCCTTCGTGACCTTCAACTCAGATAAATTGATTTTGCAATTTTTAGGTTATTATTAAATGCCCATTTTTTAATGCTAGTAGATGGATTCTCTAATAAACACGCATTGTTAAATAGTATTATGTGATTTGGAAATGCCCAATCTATTGTCTATTTTTGTTCTCTTTCTTGATGCAAATTTTTTATGCCACAAATCTAAAATTTGAGGCCAGCGATATAAGCAAGTCTTCTAAAGTTAATGAATTGTCAACTTGAAATAGTTTTATTCTTTCCCAAAAATAAAAAGAATGACAAAAAAAAAGACTCCTTTTTTTTTCAGCTCCTAACCCTATGATATACCAGAACATTTTAAAAGGCAGTTATGGGGTTCTTTGTTTTTTTAGCACAAAAACTAAAATATGTTTGTTGCAATTTCATTTTAGTTTATAAATATCAAATATTTGGGACAACCACATAGGGTAGGGGACATGTACCAAAGACACTACATGTAACTCAACAAAACCACCGAATATTTATAAATATTAAATACAAAAAATTATCTGCAAGACAAAAGCTTTTGATCACAGTGTTAATTTATTGTAAAACAACCCTTTGTCAGTTAGGTCAGTTGTGTAATAACTCCAACAACCCCAATTTGGTCACACTTCACAATGGAACACATGGATAGCATAAGACAAAGCGTGGTAGATGGCATTGCAAGTCTTTTCGCAACTTGAATTTTGCATATTGTCTACCATATTTAACATAAGAAAAAAAGTAAAAAGACTTACAAAATGGAGATCTTAATTTTCCCTCCTCTAGTAGTTTTGTTAGATCCTTGTGTTGTGTGACATATTTTCTTAACTACAAATTTTGTGACCAAATTTTAATGCACAAACAACACATATCGATGTATGTAAGGTATTTTAGTGCCATAACATTCTTTAATTGAAAACAACAGTTTCCACAAGGCTAGCGATTTAGCATAAAATGACCATAATGACCAAAACAAAAGGCCAACTCAATTTTATGAGCTCTCTGAAGTGAATCTATCCACGGCCTTGCTTATCACAGTTATCAACTACTTTGGACATGAGGAAATAGCTGTAGAAAGTGACTACTATAGCGGTGGAGAGGGAAAAGAGCCCCAACACCCATCCCATACCGCGGAAGGCGTAAGGCAACATTAGAATAGTTGATCCAACTGTTGCAATCACGCTCATAAATACAACTGCACTTTCAATTTTAAGCTTTGTTGTTGCCTCGATTCTTTGGGATGCTTGTCTTGCTTTGTATTTAAAGACAAAATGTGCAATGGAAATTTGGGCGGTGGAAGTGCAGTGTTATCCACCTCTACAAATCTAAAATAAGATTTGACCTAGATCTGCATTTATGAACAATAAGATTTTCGTGACGTAATAAATACAACCATTGAAATCTTGTCACTTGAAAATCTTTTGTAATCCAGAAATCCTGTCAACTGTAAATAGTTTACGTTGAATTGAGAATTGTTTTCAGGCAACTAAATAATGGTTGAAGGTTGTGTTTCCTGATGATGCAAGATTTGAGGTGCGCTGAAGGGGAGTGTGAACAAAAAATAAAAGAATCGCCTAAGTTATTTGCTTTTAACGGTTTTCCTAGAGTATCTGACCACTTCAAAAAAATACGACGTGAAACAATTTTCCTAGCACTTGCACCCATAGGAAGTTCAAAGAATATGCTGATAGGAAAACCGACAAGTTTAAAAATTTTTCCAGCATGAGACAATTCCGAACACTATAATGCTCACATATAAAAGCGTATCAGCTAACTAATAAAAAAGGGAGACAAACTAAATTTAAAAATTTAAAATTAATCTAAACTAAAATAACTGAACTAAATTTACAAACTAGACTGTTAAAATATGTAAAAGTGAGATAAACTTATTTACCAACTTTTACATTGTATCAATCAATGTAAATCACTAGCTAATCATAGTAAATCCAAAATAAAAGATAATCGTATGGGCATGTGATATTCACCATTACACGTAGCTTTTCTTTTTACTAAAAAGAGAGGGTGAATTATGTGATTCGGCCTACACTTACTCTGAAGATAGTCACATCTTTTCCTCCGAATTTCTTTAAGATTGACACTGATCTGCACTCAATTTTTTTTTTATAATAGATTAAAGATAAAGCTTGGCATTACTTTTTTGACAATGATCTCCACTCAAAATGGCGCGCACAAATACTAGGAAGTCACGCTGGTCTTTTCATTTCTCTCTCTCTTTCTTTTCTTCCTCCCTAAGTAAATTTTTAAAAAATTATTTAAATATTTTTAATTCTTATAGATTAAGGGTTTTATAAAATCCAAATGTTTAGGATTTTGTCTTGAAACTTAATGTTTTTTAAGATATATAAATTTTTTAAGTAGAAAGCTTTTAAAAAATGTGGCAGTTCCATAATTTAAATACACTTAATAATTTTGGTAAAAGATGTTTGGTTTAATTAAAAGTTATAAAAATTTGATTTTAATTGAATAAAATATATATAAATATATAATTAAAATTTTATTTATAAATATTTATTTTGTAAAAAATATAAATAAATAATACATATTTTTTAAATTATATATAAAATAGTGAAAGGGGTTATGCTTAAATAGCAAGGTCATAATGTTCTCAAGATGGATATCCAAGTTAGAATCCTCCAAGTAACATCTATGTGGCTTCTGAGTTGAATAAGTGGTTTATAAGTTGAATATATTGATGGGGAGGAGGTCCCCCTTGTGATCTCCGCTGGTGTGGGGCTAGCCTAAATAATCTCTCTTTACCCACCCAAAAAAAAAAGAAGTTGATTAATTTTATTAGTTATATCATAAAAATCATAACATTAAAAATTATATATTACCTTGATTAAATCAAGATATTGCTATTGTTGCCACAAGATTCAACTTCCATTGGACCATTGAACTCACCAAGTTTGAATCCCTACTAGAGTTGTTCAAACTTTTATTGGACCATTGAACTCGCGAGCTTTGAGCCCCTACTGCAGTTGTTCAAACTTCTATTGAATCATTGAACTTGCCAGCTTTGAACGGAAGAGCTTAAACAGTCGAAAGACACAAATAGACCAGATTCAAAAACAGGGGATTCGAATCAGTCCAACATTATCAACTGATCAAGTTGAATAATTTTTTAAAATTGAATCCAAGTTGAAAATTTTGAAAACAGTCCACAACATGTGGGCTGTTTAAGTGAGCGGCTTTGGGCTATTCTTAAATATCAGCCACTTCAAGAGTCAAAGATCAAATTTGACCCCCTACTGCAGTTGTTCAAACTTCTATTGAATCATTGAACTCGCCAGTTTTGAACGGAAGAGCTTAAATAGTCGAAAGACACAAATCAACCAGATTCAAAAACAGGTGATTCGAATCAGTCCAACATTATCAACTGATCAAGTTGAATAAATTTTTTAAATTGAATCCGAGTTGAAAATTTTGAAAACAGCCCACAACGTGCGGGCTGTTTATGTGAGCGGCTTTGGGCTATTCTTAAATATCAGCCACTTAAAGAATCAAAGATCAAATTTGACCAATAAAAATAGAACAAATATTTACCACTTTTGATTGTGAATGAGGTGTAAAATTGCTATTTGATTGTTTGACCATTAAAATGGATGATATTTAAGTAGAGTGGGGGCTGTGAACCTCTACAACAATTGAGCTTGTGGAAACCGTCCGCATATTGTGCATAACTATTAACGACTGTTTAAACTCTTCGGTTAGGAAGAGGAAGAAAGGTTCGGTTAAATGAACGTGGGAATAATGCCAGCCTGGAAAGAATGGATAAATGCCCGGGAAGAACTATCGAATTGTTAGGACGAATCGCTTTTGGTTCCTTCCAGGCACCAATTCTACCTGTCGCTCTAAAGAAATAGGCTGCCTATTTAAACCGTGAAATTGCTGGTGCCAAACATAGATGAGAAAATGGCCTCCAACACCTCCTCCTCCGCTGAAAAGCGCGCAGTGGTAAATCCCAAGAATTTGAGGTTCACCCACTCTGATATTAAGTCCACTTTCAAGGATGCCACATATCCTTCTGTTAGAGACACAGCGTCTCTATTGCAGAGTGGCAAGCTGAGTTCTGATGCGTTGGGCGACCTCGCTGTACACCAAGACAAAAAAGGCGCTATGTGGTGTGACAATAACCGCCGTCTGTTTGCACTCAGAGAGGCCGGCGTTGATTCTGTGCCTGTCAAGTTTGATGGCAATCGATGCCCCCAGAAAGCGGTTAAAAGCAAGCTCAAGGACCCAGCCTTCATGCCCAAGATCAGAGGTGAAGCGTCGGGGGTTCAAATCCCATCGCCACCCACTTCTGTGCCGAAAGTTTATCAAGAGCCAAAGAAGGCCGCCGTTAATTCTGTACCCGTCAAGTTGGATGGGAATCGACACCCCCAGAAAGCGGTTAAAAGTAAGGCCAAGATAGGAGGAGGTCAAGCATCCGGGGCCAAGCATCGCGGAGGGAATTGAAGTTGTGTGCTCTGTTTCTGCTGCTCTTCTCGCTGGTTTTTGGGGATGAGAGCCGTATAAGAACCACCAAGACAATTAGTGTTTAGGGTATAATTTCCCCGTAGCTTATTTACTAGTTTTGGTATATGTTTGAGTGCTGATGTTATTGTGTTAACTTTGAAAAGTCTGGAGGAGATCGAATTCAGAATTCGGTATCAACCTAGATTAAACTGTGGTGGGTTCTTTGTCAGTACGGTATATTTTGTGAGACTGTGTGAAGAGTTCTGAATGTACATATACTCTATAATTATAATGAAATAAGTTTTAATCTTTGAGTAAAACTTGCTCAAGTGTGTAAGATGAATTGTTTGAACTCCAGTGTCATTTATATGAATTTGTATGTACAGAGCAGCACTTATACTTGTTCGTATGCATAAATATACTGTAACTTACTCGCAGTTGTCTGCATTGGCAATTTGGCAATGCCTTTCTTAATTTATTTTCTAGCTAAGTCAAATGTCACCACCTGTAGTTGCAACTGATTTAATAAAGCGAAGTTGAATAGTGATACAGGCTTGAAAGCAGATGATAGGTCCCTCGCTAAGAGTATGGTATACAGGTGAAAGACAAAAATCTGTGCTGTTTAGTTTAGAGTGCACTTAGAAAAGTGTAACCCGATGCCCATATGGGGCAACAGGAGGGGGATTTTATCATCGTAATTCTTTCCCAACTACCTGCCATATCAGGGACTCGCTGGGCTTAAATTTGACAGTTGTATAGCTGTATTTAGGCATTTTTGTTGTAAAATACAAATAAAATTTTAAAAAGACTGTATCATATGAAGGGAGATATTTTGGACAAACTGTCGAAATTTATATAGGATTATGATGATATATATATTTGATTTTTATATGATTTACTTATACTAAGGCATGTCATAGTATTTGAAGGGCACCATTGAATAGATAACTGTCATAAAAAAATTGCTTGACAAGCAAGGTCGACTATCAAATTTAAGCCCTATCAGGGAGATGTGTAAAACACATTTCCTTGTAGATCTGCTCTTTCTTTTGCTTTTCATAGAAGAACCTTGGTCAGATCATTCATTTAAAATTCTTCTTTTTGTCATGGATTTTATAAAGGCCGTCAAAAAGTGATAAATAGTTGTCCTACTTTTTTAATTAAAATTAACCTTTAATCATTGAATTGAATGTAGTTTAAAAATGAATGTGAATTTTAATTGATTTTCCTAATTTTTGTCTTAATGATTTGTAGGCACTGATGCTATGGTATATGATACAAATGATGCTTGCTAGGTCCTTTTGGATTCCAATGATTTATTCTCTAAAATGAATTAGGGTTTGCCCTTTATACAACACCCCAACATGCAATTATTTTAGAAATTTATTAAGCCAAGTTTAGGGCCACAATTATAGGATTGACTTTGGATAGCAGAAAAAAAAAATTGGATCCAAATCCGTGAAGAATATGGAGTCAAGTTCAAGTAAAATGCCAACTCCACGCATAAATATGTTATTTACAAACTAGACCATTACACTTAAAATAAAAGATCAAAATAAGCCCAAAATGAATAATGAAAAGTATAGAGATGCACTTTTCACCCTTACAAATTGTAAAGGAAAACAAACTTTCTTTGAGCTTATTCTAGGTTAATCTAATGAAATGCATACACATAAGAACAATTAACCTAGACTAGTTAATTTGAGAGTTGAGATCTAATTATTTGAACAATTTGTAATAATTGAGTGCGAGAAAAATAAATAGAAAACAAATGTACTTAGCTTTATGACTAATGAATGTACAAACGCTAATCTAGATATAGATTAGATAAGCCTCAAGAACATGGAATCTCAGACTAACGAATGCCTTGGGATGTGAATATTCTTCTAATAATGTAAAGGGATGAGTTCAATGATTTGGGATTGATTCACAATCACAATTGTCCTACACCTACAAATTCATACTATATTCGATAAACTTATGTTCTTCAATTTAGCTAATCATCCTTGACTTCTTAGATGTGTCTTCTAATATCTGATAGACTAGTGATATTTATAAATACCTTTCTAGTGTTGTTGATATGTCATAAGGAGACATGTTCTCCTAGGTCAACATTTGAAAATATACACAAATAATTGAAAGTAGTAATATTTAGTCATGTAAATGCTCCTAGAATGTTTGTGTAGAATTGTATTCCTTTTAGTGGACCAACTGAATGATATGCAAATATAGCTCTTAGATCCTTAGATTAGGAGATAATATGAATGTGTGCATTGAATGCCTTTAAATACAAGGACATAGCATCACATCATGCCTATTTGTACATTTAGTCGGCCTTAGGTAGGAAAGTAAAGGTGGGAAGTTGGTCTAATTCAAATCTAAAATTTAAATTAGTGGGGGATGAGTCTACGATTGTGAGGACAACCTTGTGACCATGAAGTAGTCCCAAGTCACCAAAGGGACTAAATTTTGGTGGATGATGTGTGCCTGGAAATGAGTGCAAGCATAAGTATGATAAACAAATGAATATGGTGAATGCATAAGGGTACACGGACATGTGAATGAGGATGAGTGGTAGGTGCATTTAAGAACATGTATAAATAGGTAGGTGGATAACATAGGACAAGGAAACTAACTTTGCACAAAATTACGTCATTTGTCAATATGTCTATGTATCAAATCAACCCCCTCAAAATAAGTACAGGACTAAACATGAATTTGTGTTGACTTTTGAAATCTCAACCAGGCTTCCTTAAAATATAATTACCCATTACCAGTGATGGATCATATTTTACAAACAATTGTTGGGTTAGAAATGATGTCTTTATTAGATGGATTTTTTGGATACAATCAGATTAGAGTTGCCCTTGAAGATCAACATAAAATAGCCTTTACATCTCCTTGGGGAACTCTAGCTTATAATAGAATGCCATTTGGATTAATGAATGCAAGTTCAACCTTTCAAAGAACTATGGATCTCTCCTTTGGATATTTGAAAGAAAAAATTATTGTGATCTATTTGGATGATCTAACAGTCTTTAAAAAAAAGAGCAGATCATATATATCACTTGGAACAAGCTCTACAACATTGCTGTCAACAAGGTATTTCCTTAAAGCCCAAGAAGTCTATTTTTGGAGTTACAGAGGGAAAATTGCTTGAACATATAGTATCTAAGGAAGGAATTTGAGTTGATCCAGAGCGTGTTGAAGATATCTTGATGCACGAGCATCCCTGGTTCAAGAGAAATCTTGCATCAACCAAAAAAAATTGCATTTCAGTTTGTTTTCTTTTCATTTTCCAGTTCAGTTCAGTTAGTTAAGTCAGTAGCAGTTTCAGTATTTTGGTCCGCATTCTGCCACAGTTTCAATTCAGATAGGTTGCAAAGCTGGACTTAGCATCTAGACACCTTCATGCACATCATATCCAAAATTTAGATCATTTGGATTAGATTCCAGAAAGATATCGCTATCAGAAGATCAACTGTTTTCTTAGAGCAGAGCACCCTGACAGTCTTAGACAATCAGCTAAAGGAGAAGACTTGCGGAGCTAAATGACACATCATTCAAGGAACTTTGGATTGTGGCTGACCTTCCCTGAGATCCTCACGCTATTCCATTCACTTGTGGAGGATTCCCATCTGTTTAGGTCTAACCTATCTATGTACACATGTTACATCTCTTTCATCAGAGTTTATAATCATCCTTGGCCAATGTGGAGGAATCTTGTGTTCCGAAGATGATATATATTCATGTAATAGATGCATAGGAAAGTAGTGAATCAGATAGAGATAGTTTGATAGTTTGAATTCTTTTGTAAGGCGCTTCAAAGTCATATCTTGCGCAATTACTGTATCTGAGGAATCAGGCCTGTGAGCCCTAATTATAAGCCCGCATGTTGCTGACTTGTTTGTATTTTGAATCTATGATATACTGAATGATTGAATATGCATTTGCATCCTATTTTTGAGTTATTTCCATTTTGTTTACTCTTGTTGCATAGTTTGGACTATTCATTTTGTGGACCCTCCTAGCCGTGACTGCACCAAGTGGTATCAGAGCAAAGTTTGAATCCTTTGGGAGCGAAGTGAGAAAAATTGGCGAAGGAACTCCGTAAGATCTTGTTGTGAACAGATCGCCGAATCTAAGGTAGATTACTTGTGTTGTCAACTGATCACCGATTGTGAGGCAGTTGTCACCTTATAGCCTGATTACCGAATTTGAGGCAGTTACACTTGATCCAAGGAAGAGATGTCACCGAGGAGAATACTTGCTGTTGGTACTATGGCTGGAAGAATGGATGAGATGATGGAAATGATGAAAATGATGCGAGTTCACCTGGATGCTGTTGAGGAATATCAGAGAAGAGGACTTACACCTCGACCTAATGTTTAAAGTGATGACGATGAAGAATTTCAATCCGCTGATCAAAATAGTGAAGCCCTAGGAGAAGAAGAAGAAGAATCAGATCAAGTCAAAATGTTGCACACTATTTCAAAGATTGGGAAAAGACCTAGGGTTGATGTACCGAATTACATTGGCAATTTGAATCTTGAGGAGCTGATTGATTGGATAAATGACCTAGAAGAATACTTTGAGTATGAAGACATTGAAGATCCAGAGAAGGTGAAATTTGCAAAGACAAAGTTGAAAGGACATGCTGCTATATGGTGGAAAGAAGTTCAGTTGGATAGAAACATAAGAGGAAAAGAGAAGATTACAAAGTGGGGATAGAATGGTGACAAAATTGAAGAATCAGTTTATACTTGCTGACTATGAGTTGGAACTGTTGAAAAGATTGTATTTAACCTAAGACAAAAGGAGAAATTTGCGAAGGAGTATACTGAAGAATTTCATAAGATGATCATAAGGACATGACATAGTGAAGCAAGTAGGGAAAAAATGGCTAGATACATCAATGGACTGAGATTGAACATTCAAGAAGAATTGAGTCTGGTGAGGATGACAATATTGGAAGAAGCATATCAGTTTTCCCTGAAAGTTGAAGAAAAGTTGAACAAGAAGCATGAGCAAAGATAGAGAGGTAGAGGAACTAAATTTCAGAGGTAGAATATTTTCCAGAGGAGAAAGATCATATGTGGAGTGGAACAAACAAGATAACACATTCAAGAAGGAGGATAGAAATAATAATGCATACCAAAGAGATGACAAGACTTTCTACTGTAGAGGAAACCCTAGTTCATACCAGAGTGAAGGATACAAAAGAGATGGAAGAGGACCCGATAGGAGAACATTTAGAGGAACCTGTTTTAAGTGTGGAGGTGAAGGACATAGAGCATTTGAATGTAATCAAGGGAGTATAAGTAATAAGACAAAGAATAGTGGAAGAGCAACTTACGTGGAAGAAGAACCTATTGAATCACCTAGTTCAGTTGGTAAACCTAAGAAAGGAGAATCACTAGTTATGAGGAGAGCACTATTTCAAGCAGAGACAAATGAGGAACCACCGCAGAGGAAAAGTTTGTTCAGAACTAGATGCAAATCAGGAGGTAAATCTTGTAAAGTTATAATTGATAATGGTAGTTCAGATAATTTAGTTTCAAAGGAGATGGTGACTAATATGAAGTTGGAAAGACTGAAACACCCTAAGCCATATCAGATAGCATGGATTTAGGATGATCATAAGGTACTGGTGAGTGAACAATGTTTGGTGAAATTTCATATTGGATCTTATCATGATGAAGTATTGTGTGATATTATGCCCATGGATGTATGTCATATTTTGTTGGGTAGACCATGGAAATATGATAGGAAAACTATACAAGATGGGAGAAATAATACATATACTATAATGTATCAAATGGAAAGAGAATTACTTTGATTCCTTTGGAAGATGAACCTAAGGGTCAAGTATGTGGGAATGCTAGAATCAGTTTGATAGATGGAAGAAAATTTCTGGATGGTTTGAGACATGAGAATATGTGTTATACTTTGATCCCTAAGAATCCTGAAAATCTAAAGACTGAAGAATCACAACCGGAAGAGATAACTAAGTTGCTAATAGAGTATGAAGACATCATATCAGATAATGTACCTGAATGATTGCCACCAATCAGGAGTATCAATCATCACATGGATGTTATACCTGGAGCTAGTTTGCCTAACAAAGCAACATGCAGAATGAAATCGGCAGAGAATGAAGAATTGAATAGACATATACATGAGTTATTGAGGAAAGGTTTGATCAGAGAAAGTTTGAGCCCTTATAATGCAGTACCTACAGTTTAGCATCGAAGAAGGATGGAGAATGGAGAATGTGTACATACTCTAGAGCAATACACAAGATCACAGTTAAGTATAGATTACCTTTACCTAGGATGGATGATATATTATGGATTGTTTGAGTGGAGCAAAATATTTTACAAAGATAGACTTGAAGAGTGGATACCATCAGATCAGAATTAGAGAAGGAGATGAATGGAAGATTTGTCTTAAGACAAATGAAGGTTTGTATGAGTGGTTAGTGATGCCTTTTAGATTGACAAATGCACCAAGTACTTTTATGAGATTGATGAATGAAGTTTTGAAGAAATTCTTGGGTAAGTTTGTTATTGTATATTTGGATGATATTCTAATTTTTAGTAAGACAAAAGAAGAACATTTGTGGCACCCGAGACAAGTATTGCAGAGGTTGAGAGAAGAGAAATTGCTGATAAACTTCAAGAAGTGTAGTTTCATGAAGAAAGAATTGTGATGCAGACCCAGGATGGGAGTCTTATTAGACTGCCAATCCCCAACAACACTCACACATTAAACTATTTGCCTATTACTCAATAAATTTTATGAGGAACCACATAAACAATAATTCTTCACAAAATCAAATCTTTTCACAACAAATTGGGGAAAGTTTTCACATCAAATAAGAGGAAACTTCCAAGCTTTATTCAAACTTCAATTTCTATAAGACTTCAATGCAATTTTCTTTACATTATACATCTCTTGTTCTTCTGCTCATTCGGCAATTCAATGTAAATCAACCTTCAAACCCCCTGTTTTCATCCTCTATTGTATAGCTTCTAACTGTGGCAACTTTTCTATCAAAACAATTTCTCTGTCGCCTTCTAAGCAAACCACATTCCATTCATTTGATGCCAAAGTCCCTATCCTCTTCCAAGGTCGCCCCTTGCTTTACTATCTTTTCACCTCTTCACATCCTCTGGCTCTATGCCCTTTTTTTGTTGAACTCCCCCTTTTTGAAATTGATCTTATTTAAATATGCATATTGTAATTTCTTCCATCGAATGGTTCCCCTGTTCTAGGGTCAATGCCCTTTCAATTTCCAGGTATTCAAAACTCCATGCTATTCTGCCAAGGTCCACAAAGAAAGAAGGTTGAATGGCACTAGCAACACAATCTCATACGTTATGTAGCCAATGAACGGCTTACTGAGGAGCTCCAATGAGATTTCATTATTACCCAAGGCAAGTTCAATAAACAGATAATTAAATCACACTTAATGATCATTCAACTCCCATAGAATGGTGGTCATATGCCAACACCAATGGTGATTTTCAAATTTAAGTAGAAGGTTTAGGTCCATCGAATTTCATACATAGTCGCCCAAATTGACCTCTAACTGCAGTTAAGGATTTATAGAATTCCATTTACTTCCTAGCCACTCTAATCACATCAATGACTCATGAAATCTCACCTTTTCCATATGTTGAAGTATACATATACATGTAATATTGTGAATGGAAAATCAAATTTTAATTTGAAGTCAACAAACACCATCAATATGAAACTATATTACTGTCAATGAACAAAAAACCACAAAACGAATACCACATGAAGTCACCAACAGTTCAAAGATGACCACACCACTCAACAAAACATGATAGAAATAACAAATAATGAAAATAAACCAAAATTGAATCAAACATCTTTTTGGTTGATGTTGATAGCCTGTGAACCCAGGTGCTCCTATGCCAGACACGCCAGGTAAGAAAAATGCTTCATGAGTGCGGAGCTCATGAACATTTTGTCAAATCTGAGACTGAAATCCCAAACTTCACCAAATCTACAACGCTGACCCATGAAGCCTCATATGCTGATCGGTTCTTCCAACAAACCAGATACTCCCAATATTCTTTGCCTCTAGTCCTCTTTGCTACACATGAGCCAATGATTATATCTACTTCTGCAACTTTCTTTGCTGGCAACTGCTAAACCCATTCACTTGTATCTGTCAAATCCAAAGATACACTCCCAGGTTCACCTGTTTCTTCCTCAAAATACTTGTACAAATCAACAACATTAAATATTGGGGAAATGCCAATCCCTGTTGGAAGTTCCAGCTCATATGCATTTGATGAGAATTTCTGTACAATCTTACATGGGCCAATCTTTTTCCACTTAAACTTGTTATAAGTTCCTTGTGGGACCCTTTCCTTCCTCAAGTGTGCCATCACCAACTCTCCAACCTGAAACTCTTGCTCCCTTTGGTGCATATCATCATACTCTTTATATTTGACGACACTCCTCTCTAAGTTTTTCTTTACTTCTTGGTGTAGATCATGAATATACTCTCCAGAGTCTTCCGCTACAACACTTTTTCTTCCCAAATCTGCACTATCCCTCAATTCATCTACACCTCTAGGGTTGTACCCATATATAATCTGAAATGGACTCTTACCCACACTTCGATTGACCGAGTTATTATAGGCAAATTCAGCTTGTGCCAATGTCAAATCCCATTGAGTTGGTTTGTCACCCACCAAGCATCTCAACAAATTTCCCAAGCTTCTATTCACAACTTCGGTTTGACCATCAATTTGTGGATGGTAGACTGAACTAAACCCCAATTGTGTTCCCATTTTCTTCCACAAAGTGTACCAAAAATGACCAACAAATTTGGTATCCTAGTCTGAAATAATACTCTTCGGCAAGCCATGCAATCTAACTACTTCTTTGAAAAACAAAGTAGCTATGTGGGAAGCATCATTGCACTTTTGACATGAAATAAAGTGAGCCATCTTAGAAAATCTATCCACCACAACAAAAACTGAATCATTACCTCTTTGTGTTTGTGGTAGTCCCAAAACAAAGTCCATGCTTATGTATTCCCACGGTCTCTCTGGTATGGGTAATGGCTGATACAAACTTGTATTTTGCCTCACTCCTTTTGCATATTGACACACTCTACACCCTTGTACCATCTTTTTTACATCAGCACTCATACTTGACCAATAATAACTTTCATTCAGCTATGCTAGAGTTTTGTCCACTCTAAAATGACCACTCAAACCACCACTATGTTTCTCCCTTATCAAATTTTCCCTCATTGAACCACGAGGTATACATAATCTCTCCCCCTTGAACAACAAACCTTCTTGCACAAATACTCCAGCCATGGAGTTCTATCCCTCTCCAAAGGATTATTACATGTTGTCCAAGCCTCTTTGAAATCATAATCATCTCCATACAACTCCCTCCTAGAATCAAAATCAACAACATTTACTCTCATTTCATTAAACAACAAGTACCTCCAACTTAATGCACCAGCCACTCTATTTGATTTCCCACTTCTATGTTTCAACACAAATGAATAACTTTGAAGAAATTCAACCCACTTTACATGCTTTTGGCTAAGCTTACCTTGGCTATTTATAAATTGCAATGCATGATGATCGGTGTACAAAACAAACTCTTTTGGTAGCAAGTAATGTTGCCACTTCTTGAGAGCTTGCACAATGGCATAAAACTCTTGATCATATATGGAGTACTTCCTCTTTGCTTCATTCAATTTCTCTATGAAATATGCTATGGGTCTGCCCTCTTGACTCAAGACTCCTCCAATCGCTGTCCCACTTGCATCACAATCAACTTGGAACACTTTACCAAAATCAGGGAGTGCTAACATGAGCTATTCCGTCACTTTATCCTTCAAAATTTTGAAACTTCTTTCAATTGCATCTGTCCACACAAATTCCTTCCTATTACCCCTCATAGTTTTCATAATAGGAGCACATATCTCGCTGAAATTCCTTATGAACTTTCTATAGAAGCTCGCTAGTCCATGGAAGCTTCTTTCTTCAAACATACTCCTTGGCGAAGGCCACTCTGCAATTTCTTTCACCTTTTCCAGATCCATTTTCAAACCATTGCTGAAAACAACAAAACCCAAATACACTAACTCTTCTTTCATGAAGCTGCACTTTTTCACATTCACTAACAACTTCTCCTCTTTGAGTCTTTAAATTGCCCTAACATGTTCCAAGTGCTCTTCTTTTGTTTTACTAAAAACCAAAATATCATCCAAATACACAATGACAAACTTACCAAGGAATGGTTTCAGCACTTCGTTCATTAACCTCATGAAGGTACTTGGCACATTTGTTAAGCTAAACGACATCACCAACCATTCATACAATCCATCCTTTGTTTTGAAAGTGGTCTTCCACTCATCTCCCTCTCTTATGCAAATTTGATGGTACCCACTCTTCAAGTCAAACTTGGTGAAGTATTTAGCCCCACTCAAATAATCCATCATATCATCCATTCTTGGTAAAGGAAACCAGTACTTGATAGTTATTTTGTTTATGACCCTTGAGTCCATACACATCCTTCATTCACCATCCTTCTTTGGTGTCAGCAACACATGGACTCAAACTCTCTCTAATCAGCCCCTTATCTAGCAACTCTTGCACTTGCCTATTTATTTCTGCATTCTCCATAGGTGTCATTCTATATGGTGCTTTGTTGGGCAAACTTGCACCGGGAATCAAATCCATACAATGGCTTATGCTCCTCATTGGTGGCAATCCATCGGGTAGTTCTTTCATCATGATGTCATCATACTCCTCCAAATTTTTTTGAATTTCCTTTGGTATCTCATCATTTTCTTTCGCTGTCCCAACCGCTGCAATCTTTGGTATTATGGCAAAACATGTTCCTCCTTCCTTCAAATCTTTCAAAAATTTCTTACTGGAAACTAAACAAACCTTGGAGCTACTTCCCACTTCTTCTTGGGTGAATGCAATGAGATGGGGGACCAAAAAGTCACCACCATGGGACTTTTTGGTCTAAAAGTAAAAAAAATGTGAGTGCATTATAACGTGCTCACGTTTTGGTTTACTTAAAAGAAAAAAAATGCTATTTCTCCTCATATAGCCACGACCATTGAGAGAAATAGCAGCAAAAAAACTCAGTTCAAAGCGCGATCGCGTTGAAGGGAAGCCTCTCCAAGCGAGTGTAAGAGAGAACAACAAATTCATGATGCCACCTCACCGCCAAAGACATTGTCGAGCAAATTTGGAGGGTCTAACACAGGAAGAAGGTAGGGTTTGACTGATTAAATTGTTAGTTTGAGAAGAATTTTTGAGTTTTGCAATGTTTGATTTGTTTTTATATTGCATTTACAGTTATTGGGGCAAGAGAAAACCCAAATCTAGCTGAGGAGGGTGAAAACAACCCCCAAAACCCTCCAAACCCTCAAAACCCACCTTCACTTCCTCACAATGTAAGGGATAGTCAAGAAAACTACTTAGGGATAATAGAAGAAAACAAGAAACATCTTCAAACTGTTATTCAAATGCTAAACAATCCAAGTAGAACCACTGATCGTAGGAGGGCACTTGCAAAGTCACTAGAAGAGATTGTTTCCCACACCGATTCAGTGACAAAACAAATCACCAAATTCCAAGACTATAGGGAGAGGTGTTGGCAATATTATGTTGACAAGTTGTCATATGAACAAGTCAAGAATGAAAAAATTACAAAATCTCTTGATTATGTGCACACTTTATTAATCCCAAAACCAGTCAAATGTTAGAAGAAAGTTGCAAACGGTTTCCTATTCATTGGTGTAGGAATGAAGAAATATCCCAAAACTTTTGGGATAGATGGTACATGGTCTTCGATGAGTGCCCATGCAACAATGATGAGGTACCACAATATTTCTTGAGGAAACTCCATTGCGAGTTCGTCCTCAAGAAGATTCCCAATTATTTTGACATTCGTGAGTTCCAGGGTAGAGGTGGTGGCTTTGCCCAAGATAGACCCGAGGCTTAGCAAGATGAAAACCGTGTGCTTGTACCCCTATTGAGGCCAGAACATAGGTCACTCCCTTCAGCTTTGAAGGAGAGTGTTGAGGTGGAGACATTACATTCATTGACTACTCTCACCCAAACTCTATCACAACATGCCAATGATCTTACCCAGGCTGATGAGGGTGAGAGCAGTAGGCATCATGTGTCCCCACATTTGTGCAGTTCATGTGGGAACCTGTGTGATTATGGGACATAGGATGCACGGCAGGACTCTCGATAGGATGCTGCGACACAGGAGCAACATCCAATGACAGAGACATCCATATTGGATGAGATTGTTCTCAATGATGATCTCTTACAAACTACATTTGGTAGTGACTCTTAGGTAATTTGTTACAAGTTTTATCTTGATTTAATATATTGTTATTTGAAATTTGTAATTAATTTTATATGATTATCTATATTATAAGTAAAAAATAACATGTATGTAATTATCTGCGCAATGAAATTCCAGGGTCAGAGTCTTCATCCTACCTTTGTTAGCCATCCATTGGCGGGTTATGAGAGGAGGTCAAGTCAGCAGGTATGTAATTTATCACATGATCATAATTATTGTAGATATGTCAATGGTAATATTATTTTGTGACAATTTGATGATTTCAACAGTCACCGACACCTCCACGGTTTCCTTGGTCCCCTGGACACAAATGCTCTATGCCCTTGCTCACCACATTGGAAGCATGTTCCTCCAAATCCTCTTCCTCTACCTCTAACACAAAAGTAATCTCCTCTTCCCCTAGAAGATTCTCCTCTTCCCCTAGAAGATTCTCCTCTTCCTTTGTTCTCTTGCACTCCAACATGTGATGAACTTGCCTCATCTTGTTTATTTTGGAAGCCTCTACCATTGCTGTTTTGGCCTCTTCCTCTTGAAAACCTGTCTCTACCACAGGAATTATGCTATTGTTTTCTTGCAAGTTTCTCTTCCGCTTTCAAGGCATATTGATATGCCTCTTCTACGCTATTCACCCGCAACATACTCATCTCATCTTGAATGGAATTATGGAGCCCATTAATATACCTTGAAACTTTCTCTATGTCATCATCCACATGTTTGACACAAATGCTCAACTGATAAAACTCCTCAGTATACTCTTGCACACTCTTCTCTCTTTGCTTCAAATTTTGCAGTCTCTTGAACAAATTCATTTGATAATTTGTGGGCAAAAACTTTGCTTTCATCTTCGTAACCATCCTCTCCCATGTCTTGATTTTCTGCTTGCCTTTTTGCCTTCTTTCAAGCTACACATGCTCCCACCACATGGAAGCGTGTCCCTTCAATTTTGAACTATCATATTTCACTCTTTTTGGGTCTTCAATTGACTCTATCTCTAAATATTTCTCCATTTTGGATATCTAATCCAATATTTCTTCCGGATTCAATGTGCCATTGAAACTTGGGGGTCCAATCTAGGCTTACTATAAAGCCTTGCCATTGCCTTCAAAAACCTACTTTACGCTTCATCTCCATTATCATCTTCCACACCAAATTCAGATACTACTTCTTCAGCCTCATCATTGCTAACATCTACCACTAGAATTCCTCTTCGCTGCGTCAACTCTATGGCTTCCAGCCTTGCTCCAATTCTATCTTCTATGCCTCTTATCATTCCTCTAAAGACCTCTGCATCTACCCCTCGTGGTCCTCTTCATCCACCACGTCCTCTCTGTGCCATTTTCATAACCCTCTGCAATTGAGGGTTCTGCTGCCCTCTCTTACACCCACAACAATCCTCTAGGGTTCTTCTCTGACATAAGCCTTATCTTGCTCTGATACCAAAGGATGCAAACTCAGGATGGGAGTCCTATCATACTGCCAATCTCCAATAGCACTCACACATTAAACTATTTGCCTATTACTCAATAAATTTTATGAGGAACCACAGAAACAATAATTCTTTACAAAATCGAATCTTTTCATAGTAAATTGGGCAAAATTTTCACAACAAATAAGAGGAAACTTCCAAGCTTTATTCAAACTTCAATTTCTATAAGACTTCAATGCAATTTTCTTTACATTATACATCTCCTATATTCTTCTGCTCATCCGTGAGTCAATGTAAATCAACCTTCAAACCCCCTATTTTCATCCTCTGTTGTATAGCTTCTAACTGTGGCAACTTTTCTATCAAAACAATTTCTCTGTCACCTTCTAAGCGAACCACATTCCATTCATTCGATGCCAAAGTCCCTATCCTCTGCCAAGGTCGCCACTTGCTTTACTATCTTTTCACCTCTTCACATCCTTTGGCTCTATGCCATTTTTTTTGCCGAACTCCCCCTTTTTGGAATTGATCTTATTTCAATATGCATATTGTAATTTCTTCCATTGAATGGCTCCCCTGTTATAGGGTTGACGCTCTTTCAATTTCCAGGTATTCAAAACTCCGTGCTATTCTACCAAGGTCCATAAAGAAAGAAGTTTGAATGGCACTAGCAACACAATCTCATAGGTTATGCAACCAATGGATGGCTTATTGAGGAGCTCCAATGAGATTTCATTATTATCCCAGGCAGTTTCAATAAACAAATAATTAAATCACACTTAATGATCATTTGACTCCCATAGAATGGTGGTCATACGCCAATGCCAATGGTGATTTTCAAATTTAAGCGGAAGGTTTAGACATCAAATTTCATACATAGTCACCCAAATCGACCTCTGACTGCAGTTAAGGATTTATAGAATTTGATTTACTTCCCAACCACTCTAATCACATCAATGACTCATGAAATCTCACCTTTGCCATATGTTGAAGTATACATATACATATAATATTATAAATGTAAAGTCAAATTTTAATTTGAAGTCAACAAACACCATCAATATGAAACTATATTACTATCAATGAACAAAACACCACAAAACGAATACCACATGAAGCCACCAATAGTTATGACGACCACACCACTCAACAAAACACAATAGAAACAAAAAATAATGAAACCAAACCAAAATTGAATCAAACATCTTTTTGGTTGACGCTGATAACCTGTGAGCCTGGGTGCTCCTGCGCCAAATTGATATATTTGGGATTTGTGATTTTTACGGAAGGATTGAAGATGGACCCTGAGAAAGTGAGAACAATTGTTGAGTGGCCTACCCCGGAGAGTATTGGAGAAGTCAGATCATTTCATGGATTAGCTAGTTTCTATCAGAAGTTCATCAGAAATTTCAGTTCAGTATGTAATCCTATGACAGAGACAATGAGAGGTGATAGAAAAGACTTTAAGTGGACATCAAGAGTAGATAGAAGTTTAGAATTGTTGAAGAAGAAAGTGACAGAGCAACCTGTGTTGGCATTACCAGATTTCAATAAGGTATTTCAAGTAGATTGTGATGCAAGTGGAAATGAAATAGAAGCAGTGTTAAGTCAAGAAGGTAGACCTGTAGCATATTTCAGTGAGAAGTTGAATGATGCAAGGAGAAGATATTCAATTTATGATCATGAGTTCTATGCCATAATTCAAGCCTTAAAGAAGTGGAGACATTACTTGTTGCCTAAGGAGTTTGTGTTGTATATAGATCATCAAGCTTTGCAGTATTTGAATAGTCAAGGAAAGTTGAATCAGAGACATATGAGATGGGTAGAGTTCATGTAGAGTTACACTTTTGTATTTAAGCATAGAGTGGAAAATTAAACAAAGTTGCAGATGCACTGAGTAGAAGAAGGAACTTGTTGACATAGATGAGAGTTGAAGTGTTAGGATTTGAGGAATTGAAGAACATGTATGAGGAAGATCTTGATTTTGTAGAACCTTGGAAAGCATGTAAGGAACCTATTGTGACAAATAGGAGTAAGTGGTTGGACTATTTCATTCAGGAGGATATGTTCAAAGGAAATTAGTTATGTATACGTAGGAGTTCAATGAGAGATAGTCTGATAAAGGAGAAACATAGTGGTGGATTGGTAGGACATTTTGGCATTGATAAGATAGTGGCTTTGGTAAGTGAAAATTACTTTTGGCCTCAGATATATAAGGATGCTAGGAAATTTGTGCAGAGTTGTAGAGTATGTTAATTTGCAAAAGGAAGTAGTCAGAATACTAGATTGTACAAATCTTTGACAGTATCGGAGAGACCTTAGGAAGACATAAGTATGGATTTCATAATGGGATTACCGAAGACATAGAGAGGACAAGATTCAATATTTGTAGTGATGGACAGATTTTCAAAGATGGCACATTTTATACCTTGTAAGAAGACAACTGATGCAGTTCATGTAGCTGACCTATTTTTCAAGGAGATTGTGAGATTGCATGGATTGCCTAAGAGCATATAATTTTCAGACAAAGATACAAGATTTCTTGGATATTTTTGGAAGACACTTTGGAAGAAGATAAAGACAGACTTGAAGTTCAGTTCAGCATTTCATCCACAGACTGATGGACAGACAGAGGTAGTAAATAGGAGTTTGGGAAACGTGTTGAGACGTTTGGTTGGAGAAAAGATAGGAAATTGGGATTTGATTCTATCACAAGAAGAGTTTACATATAATAATTCAGTAAATAGAAGTACAAGAAGAACACCATTTGAGATTGTGACAGGAACTAACCCTAAAGGAGTAGCAAAGTTGAGAGATATCAGTATGGAGGACAAAAGGAGTGCAGAGGTAGAAGAATTTGTAGGACACATGGAGACAATGCATAATCAGGTTAAGAAGCATTTGGAGGAGATGAACAGTAAGTATAAAGAGAAAACAAATGAGAAGAGAAGACATAAAAAATTTTCAGTGGGATATGAAGTGATGGTATATCTGAGAAAAGAGATATTTCTAGTTAGGACATATAACAAGTTGAAGATGAAGAAATTTGGACCATGTAGGATACTTAGGAAATTTGATTCAAGGAATGCATATGAAGTGGAGTTACCAGAGACACTGGGTGTATCACCTATTTTCAACATTGTAGATCTATATCAGTATCATGAACCAGAGTTCAGTGACAACATTGAAGAAGCAGTTACCACAACAAGCACCAGAGCAGATTGAGGACATCTTGGACAACAAAGTTGGACACAACACCAGATGTAAGCAATACAAGGAATATCTTGTGAAGTGGAAAGGCAGACCGAAAGAAGACTCATCTTGGATTTCTCAGGTTGAGGTGGACCGTCTTGGTTTTTCTCTAGCCCCAACAAAGTGAGGGACTCACTTTTTCAACAACCCCATATGTCTGATGCAGGAGCACCCCTGGTTCAAGAGAAATCTTGCATC
Organism: Cunninghamia lanceolata; assembly: GCA_027924645.1. NCBI lineage: Eukaryota > Viridiplantae > Streptophyta > Pinopsida > Cupressales > Cupressaceae > Cunninghamia > Cunninghamia lanceolata. The sequence goes on from BSBN01001259.1 coordinate 13,199,040, forward strand.
AACCAAAAAAATTTGCCTTTCAATTTGTTTTCTTTTCATTTTCTAGTTCAGTTCAGTTAGTTCAGTTAGTAGCAATTTTAGTAATTTGGTCTGCATTTTGTTGCAGTTTCAATTCAGACATTGCAAAGATGGACTTAGTATCTAGACACCTTCATGCACATCATATCCAAAATTTAGATCATTTGGATCAGATTCTTGAAAGATATCGCTATCAGAAGATCAACTATTTTCTCAGAGTAGAGCACCCTGATAGTCTTAGACAATCAGCTAAAGGAGAAGACTTGTGGAGCTTTTCACGACTTGTAGAGCTAAACGACACATCATTCAAGGAACTTTGGATCGTGACCGACCTTCCCTAAGATTTGCATACTATTCCATTCACTTGCGGAGGATTCCCATTTGTTTAGGTCTGACCTATCTGTGTACACATGTTACATCTCTTTCATCAGAGTTTGTAATCATCCTTGGCTGACACGGAGGAATCTTGTGTTCCTGGAGATGATATATATTCATGTAATAGATGCATAGGAAAGTAGTGAATCAGATAGAGATAGTTTGATAGTTTGAATTCTTTTGTAAGGCACTTCAAAGTCATATCTTGCACAAATACTGTAACTAAGGAATCAGGCCTGTGAGCACTAATCGTAAGCCCACATGTTTCTGACTTGTTTGTATTTTGAATCTATGATATACTGAATGACTGAATCTACATTTGCATCCTATCTTTGAGTTGTTTCCGTTGTGTTTACTCTTGCTGCATGGTTTGGACTGTTCACTTTGTGGACCCTCCTAGCCATGATTGCACCATATCTAGAAGTTGCCATTACCATCAAGAAAACTTGGGGTAAGATCTTTCTTCAACCAAATTAATTTTCTAAGGAAGTTTGTGCCAGACTTCTCTAAACTGACTTGGCACATCATTGATATGATGAAAGATAAAGTTGTATTTAAGTGGATGAAACAGGGAAAAAAGGTGTTTCAGGATATTAAGACTGTAATAACAAATGCTCCAGTCTCGATTCATCCTAATTTCTCAAAAGACTTCATTATTTATTTCTATGCTTCTGAACATACTTTATCTACTATACTAACCCAACACAATGATAATAATATTGAAGCTCCTATATCATTCATGAGCATCCCTTTGAAGAAACATGAGCTCAATTATTCTATGATGGAGAAACATGCTTATGCTATGGTCAAAGCAGTTAAGCATTTTAGATTTTACATTTTAAATTCTCATTCAAAAGTTTTTGTATCAGATATTGTATTTAAGACAATTCTTACTCAATGGGAAATATGTTTAAATAAAAGAGCTTCTAGGATTGCTAAAGTCTAGGAATATGATATTGACATAAGACCTACTAAGTTGGCACGAGGTAGAGGCTTATGTAAAATCATAGCAAAAGCACCTCAAGAAGAAACTGAACTACCTTTGGTGCTATTTGTAGGTCTAACAGACAAATGGCTTTTAAATATTACCTATTTCTTAACTTATGGAGAATGTCCTGCAGATCTAACTCTAAAAAAAAGAGGACAATTAAATTAAAAGCTCCAAAATATATCATTTGGGAAAATGTTTGTACAAAAAAGGAATAGATGGGACTTTTCTCAAGTTTGTGGGTAAGGAACAACAGGAGAAATTGCTACAATTTTCCATAATGAAGCATATGGTGAACATTTCTCATCTAGTGTTATATCCTACAAGATTCTAAGGCATAATTATTATTGGCCTGGTATATTTAAAGATGCAGATCATTGGGTGAAAAGATGTGAATCATACCAGCAATTTAAAGGAAAGGTTAAACTAGCTGTTCAACCATTAAAATCAGTCATTATTAAGGAGTCATTTCAGCAGTGTGGACTAGATTTTATTGGTCCACTTCATCCAGTGCTGGGCATACACACATTTTAGTTGCCACAGACTACTTTACCAAATGGGTAGAAGTTGTACCTGTCAAGCAAACCTCTTCACGAGTGGTATGTGACTTCTTGAAAGAAAATATTCTTGTAATATTTGGTGTTCCCTAGAAGGTTGTCATTGATAATACATCAAATTTTTATTCTTATAATTTTTTTGAATTTTGTTAGATACGTATGGTATCATGGTAGCACATTCATCTAATTACTATCCACAAGAGAATGGTCAGGATGAATCCACCAATAAAAATCTTATCTCTATTATCCATAAACTTGTAGAAGATAATCATAAGAATTGGCATAAAAAGTTATTTGATGCACTGTGGGCTGATAGGACTACACATAAGAGGACCATTGGATTGTCCCCTTTCAAGCTGGTAGATGGAGTTGATGCAAGATTACTGATTCCTCTAGAACTTACTACCCTTTCTCTCTAGACTATAATTGAAAATAATGAATTTAAAGACTCCTTGGAGAAAAGGATTATGTATATGGCAAAGATGAAAGATCAGAGGAGCCAGGTAGTACAGACAGAATTGCACAACAACAAGCAAGAGTTAAGAGGTTGTTTGATAAGAATACTAAACAAAGACAATTTTATGTGGGAGACCTGGTGCTACTGTGGGATAAGAGAAGAGAACCAAAGGGCAACAATGGAAAATTTGACTCCCTCAAGAAAAGTCCATTCCTGATCAGGTAAGTCTGTGGTGACAATTCCTTTTATTTGCCATATCTTGAAGGTACTCACTTGCCCCTTCATTACAGTGGGCAACATTTAAAAATTTATAACCAGTGAAGTGGGATTCCTACCAACCTCTATATATAAGTTTTATTTAGGCATTTTTGTTGTGTCTCTATGTTTTAGATTTCTCCTGGCCCATTTTTGGTTTTTTTGTACATCTCGTTTCTGAATCTGACTCTATTGCCCAATGGTGTAAGTCACTAATTTTGATTCAAAAGATCTGGGTTCTTACTATGTCCTTCTAGTCCTTGTCCCCAAGTAGAGCCAATTGTTGACCAGATCCTTGATTTGGAACTAGGCTTTTAAATTTTTTTCATAACTTGATGTCTTGTATATCTTTACCCTTGTCTTGTTACCCATATGCCTTTATTTCTAGTTCAAAAACCAATTTTAAGATATCCTCAACATGTCACAGCTTATGATCCTATTGAAAACCTATTAAAATTGTCTAAGTCTTGGAAAAGTTTTGAGTTGTCGGAGCTTTAGGAGGTTCTCACAACCAACTAAACCTTCGACAAATTAAGTTTTGGTTTTATCTTTAATTTTCGATAGATCAAAAGATGATAAAGAAATAAATGAAGAACTAGAGGTTTGTTTGGTTCTCATAGCCACGAAACCTCTGAGAAAAGGAAACTTAAGTTTTTAATTTCTAGGGGAAGTAATGAATCTTTGGAAAGACAAAGGCAAAAGGCAAAATAGTTTTTGGTTACCAGAGGTTCCCCGGTACTTCAAAACCAAGTTGAAAAAAAAAGTGCGAAGAAGAACAAGATTTGTTAGAACCGGAGGTTCATTTGGTTCTCACAACCAACGAAAACTCTAACAAAGTTATCTTCAAAATAACAAAGAGAAAAAGAAGAAAGTTCGAGTTGTTTTTCACTTACTGAAGGTTCTTTGGTGGCTCAGAACCAATTGAAAAAGAGGTAAAGAAAAGTGAAGATTTGTTAAAGAAGAACTGGAGGTTCATTTGGTTGTGATGACGAATGAAACCTCCAACAAGGTTTTGAGTTCTTTGTAAACCTTCAACACTGGAAAAGATAAAAAAGAGCTAAGAAAGAAATAAATGGTTTTCGATGACTAGCCAGTCTCCAGTAAAGAAGAACGAAGAGAAGGAAAATAAAAAGGTATTTAAAGGTGTCTTTTAAACATTTTATCAAAGGAGATTGATGAGCCTAGTTATTAGCTTGTTTTCTTATAGTTTTATGCAAGTTGAAAGATATTCCCAAACATTATTTTAAGCATATTTCTATGTTATGTTATCCCTTGTGATCATTATGCAGACTTGAACTTGGTTAATTAAGTATATGGAGATATGATTATAACATGATGAAATTGTATGTTATATGTGGGAATGTATGGGTTATTGAGAATGTTTGTGTTGATTATGGTTGTTAGTAATTTGTACATGTTTATGGACTAACCCTACAACTAAAAGAAGGACTGTAACGCGTAGCAATTGTAAGGTGCAGCCCGTAGCCACAACATTTCCAGGTGCAGAGCAGGGAAGATTCCAGACTCAACTAAGTGCAGAAATTGCAACATGAAGACACTTGATGGAGATAATCACACATCATGATAGGTGATCAATAAAGATGATTGGAAGCTTGAAGGACTCTGTTGCAACTAGAAGACTAATGGAACTAGTTCAATCGGTTCATGTTCCCTTGATTCAATAGAGAGTTCTAATTTTGTTAGGACACTTTTTTCCTTCCTTTTTTCCAGTCATTATTGTTAGTATTCATTACACTCTAGTTCATGCTGAGTGGTGTTTTATGTTTACAGTTAAGAGACCTATTTCAATAACTCCCCCGTGTGTATATTATGGTTCGGTGGTTGAGGTAGAAGTTAGTTAAGTTTTGAATACTTTTTGTTCTATCACAGATATAGCTATTTGAATCTTTTTTGGATTATGCAGACAATGTTATTTGATTATGAGTTATGAATATTACAGTTCAACAAGATTTTATGTGATTTGAAAGACTGTGCAATGTATGTTAGAATCAATATGATTGTCTTGATTTAAAAGAGCTATATTTGAGTTTAAGCAGTGAGGCAGTCACTTGAGCAAGGGCCACTCAAGATAACTGTCCTTCACTTTATTTCTTGTATGTTATAATTGTTGTAGCAGTTATTTTATGAATATAAGATCAATTAGATTCTTAAGTTGCTTAGTTCAATTGACTTGTGATACTCTGGGGGATAGGAAAAGTTTTCATTGGCAAATTAGAGTTCATTCCTTAATAATCTTTGTTATACTCTTACATTGCAAAGTATCTGTAGCAGTTGTAGCAACATTACTTTCTCTTGTTAATAAGTAACTTGATTTCAGTATTGTATTAGATAAGTTAGATAGTTTGATCCCTGAAAGCACATACAATGCAAGTGCCATCACAAGCCTACGAGCCCTAGTTGCCAATTCGATGAAGGTCTTTTCAGGAGTTATAGTGGACTGTTCAGTAGGATATTCCTTTGAATTGTGTGATTACCACCAAGTTTACCAAGTATTGTAAAGACACTACAGAGATTATTCGTGAACAGGAGAGGAGTCTATTGCTAGAGCCCATCCAAACCCTAACCACCTGCAACTGCTCACACCACTGAGTAAGTCAAAATTTGATCCAATCCTTTTAAACCGTTCCTACAATATCTTCTCACCACTACTTATATTGTTATTGTTAGGAATAAGGTGCCATCAATCTTGTAAATCCTATGTAATTAATTACTTCTAATATTATTTGTAAATCATTCATAAGGGATGAAGTATTCACCAAGTAGCGATCTTGTTTCAGCCGCATGTTTGATCCCAGTAATTGATAGATGTAGGTTATCTAGGGGGTGCAGGGGGTACCCCTGCGGGGTCTGGGGTGACTATCCCCCTAGCAGGGGGTCTGGGGGCAACACCCCCGGAAGCCACATTTTATATATAAATTACTATTGTAAATCTAGACCATTCATCATTAGGTCACATATCTAATGGTAGAGGTTATGTTAGGGTTTTTTGCCCTAGAAGGCAACACTCTTTTTAATGAGGGCATAGTATTACGACTACAAATGAGTATTATAGGCATTGCTGAATTGGAGACTGAAGAGGAGATTGATAGTGTTGCATTGCAAACTCTATTGAAGTTAATATAGACTGTAGACACCCAAAATTGACTCATTATCACTAGCATATCAAACATCATATTATTCATCATCTGCATTTGTCTAACACACTTGAACAATATCCATAACACATCTATTTCTTCTATTAATTAAATAAATTTATATTTATTTAATTAATTCATTAGCTATTTCCTCTAAGCTATAATTAAACAATCTTTAATTATTTAATTATCTTCATTCTATCTATTTTTAATTAAATAAATTTTATTTATGTAATTAAAGATTCCTTTCATAAGCCCACTTTCTAATTAATTAATTAAATTTATTTATTTAATTAATTTATCTTATCATTTATCTCATGAGCCGACATGTGTGCCTCTTTCATTTAAAAAAGATAAGTGGTACTACATCTTTTATTTAATATCTTTCACATGTAGTACTTTTTTATGTACACAAGCACACATAAGCCCTATCTTCTCTCCACTTGTCATCTTCACACTCATCTATGTCTATCATTCAATCTTAGCCATTCACATAGCCACCGAATCTCCACCGTTGATTGATTTTGGTTGAGTTCTATATAAATACCCTCTCATTCCATACTACATCTATCCAGCATTCATATAGTGTCTACATTATCATCCTAAGCATATAGAGCACTTGAATATCAATAGCATACATTGAGCTTATCATCATTATCATCCATCCATCATGGTAGCTTTTATCTTCATAATTGTTCATTGTTGAAGAAGCAATCCACATCATAAACAAGGAATCACATAATCTAGGTGATATTGTGCTTGAATTGCATGCTTTTTGATTTCATTTGGATTAGATTCTTTGATGATGGTAGGGTTAGGTTTTCATAGCTATGCTTGATGTTATTAACCTAATTTTTTACCTATCACATTTTGGCACGCCCGGTGGGACCCACGTCCTTGATTAACTTTGCTGTTTGAAGTTGTTTTTATGAATATCAGATTTTTTGAGCACTTATGGCAAGTTCCAGTCACTTTTGAGCAAAAATCTGTCGCTATTTGAATACACGCATCGCCTCTGAACTGAAACCTGCTGCCTTTAGCATTCTCCGGATCGCTTATAAGCGAACAATGGTCGCTTTTTATCTATTTTGCATCACTTTTAGACTAACAGTGCTCGCCTATGCATTTATCTAAATCACTTTTGATTTGACAGTGACCGCTTTTGGATAATCTAATCACTTATTGCAAACTAGGGTTTTTGTTGCATTTTGTTTCTCTTGCAGATCCAGGTCGCTTATGAGCAGTAACTAGTTGCTTCCTGCCAGTTTGCATCACTTATAAGCTTTAACAATCTACATCTGGCACTCTTAGCATCACTTATGATCTGTAATATTTCTCCTGTGACAGAATATTGATTGCTTTTGACCGACAGTGGATCGCCTCTAGTAAACTGTGTTGCTTTCAGTCTGTATCATTTGTAATTTATTTTTCTTGGTTACTAATTGGGTATTTGTGCAGTATCTTATCGATTGTCCAAGAAAAGGAGGTTATTAAACTACTAACATATCTGTTACAACTTCGATCGGTCCAAGACTTGTGGTTTTTCACTAAATTAGGAACATTTGGGCTTGGTGCTTAAAATGAATCATTGCTTGCTCTGTGCTTGATTTATCTTTTTTGATTTCTTGCATGTGATTGATTGTAACCCAAATTTAATAACAAAAGTATCCTCTCCCCTTGCATATCAAATGGATCTTGGGTGCATGAGAACTTGTCATTATCTTTAGAGGGCCTACCTTCCCAGTGTGAGAAGGGATATGACCCAAGCGGTAACGGGCTAAAGCCAAGTCCTTCCGAACCGCTATATAAGAAAAGTGTTTGTGTTGAAATCCACAAACAATGGGTGTTGTTGTGTTATACCGACAACCAACCTCCCCCAAAACCCTCCAAGGCGTAACCATTGAAGGTTGGGAGGCTCCATAATGGAGAGTAGCACTGTTGCATGTATAGCCACCCGAACGGATGCCCTTATTAGCAACTTTGTGTAGTAGCCAAAAACTTTCTATTTGTTGATGCAAAAGGTGGGACCTTTGAAGCCGCCCTGATTCACGTGGTTCATAGAAGAGATAGTAGGGACAATCCTAAGGTTTGGTGAGGGACAGGCCTTTCAAGAAACCTAGATCTTGGTATGTGTGAGAAGTTTGTGCTGTGGAGGGGAGCCGGTGCTACCAAGATCTTGAAGCTATCCACTTTGAATAAGCACAACCAGGGGATTCAACAAATACAGTCCTTTCCTACCCTAGGTTGTACAAGTTTGTGATTGTTGTGAGTGTGAGTGACTGTAATTACTATTTTCTTGTCAAAAATCACAAATCAGACATAGTTCCTGATAGACACAGTCACTTTTGAGGTTAAATTGCCTGCATACAGACAACAAAATCACTTTTAAACAGTAGTTAGCTACTTTTTGCCTAAACAAAGTCACTTTTAAACAATAGTTAGCCACTTTTTTGCCTAAACAGAGTCACTTTTAAACAACAGTCAGCCACTTTCTGCCTAAATCACATCACCTTTAAACAATAGTTTGTCACCTTTGGTCTAAACTGCGTCATCTCTGATCAACAGAAAATTGCTTTTGAGTCAACATTAATCGCATGTGGAAATTTGGCTCGCCTCTGGTTAACACTGTAACCTATTATCAGAAACTAAACCAGCTTGCATTTAAGCTATTACCAGTTGCCTTTGGCCTTTTCTGAGTCACATTTGAGCTATTACTTGTCGCCTGTGGGCTAATACCCGCAAATCTTAATAACTCGATCAAATTAGCCATAAATGCAGCTTGCTCAACCTCAGCATTAGATTTCAGAGCTGCCTCTGAATCATTAGTAGATACCTAAACTTTGTCTCCTATTTTGAGCTTACCAATCAATCAAATTTCATGAGCTTTTCATCTTTTTGAGATCCCAAATCAGCAAACCAAACATCAAACCAATCAATTCGATCAATCAGCAAAACATCATCTCCTAGCTTTAGCTTCAACAACATCAGCAACATAACAACCCCTTAGCAAACAACTTTTCCCTTGAGTGTGTGAGCTATTCTCTAGGGAAAGCCAACTAACAACAAATCAACCAAGCAACTTAACAACTAAAGCAAACCAACCAACCAAAGCAAACCAACCAAACAAATCAACAACCAAGCAAAACAACAAACCAACCAACCAACCAAACCAGCAAACTATCACCTTTTGGGTCTCAAAATCTTGACAAGCTAAACTTCAATTTTAAACATCAACATCATGCCTCAAACTAGGAGTCAATATAGAGCTAAAATGGAAGCCAAACTGAGAGCTAAAATGGAAGCCAAATTGCAAGCTGAGATGGGAGCTAAAATGCAACAATCTAGATCAACACCTCTTAAAGACGCAACTCAATTTACAATTGGCATGCCTCCTCATATGTTTACGCCTCATGGGTATACCATTGGAGAGTCATCTTCACAACAAGTGCAACCTCAAACATTTTTGGAAACTTTTCAAGAACAATCCCAAGAAGACTTATCAGAATTTCAGGATACACATGTGTGGGATCAAGTTGAGATACTTGTTCTATCTGAGCCTAATCACTACTTCTTACAACTTGCTCGCATGGGCGCTAAATTGCCAAGAGATTTTGACATATCTGCTATTAGAGAGCATGATCCAAACACTCCCGCTGTTGTTGCAAAGGGACCATCCACTATAGTCACACCATCCCCCATCATATCACAAACCTCATTTTCCAACACATCTCTTTCATTACCTATTGTTACTTCATTTGATCCACCACGCTCGGAGTACACTCTAGAACCTTTGATAACGCCAACCAATGTGCTCCCTCTCATCTCACAAAATTTGAACATTCCACCTTTCCATGTTCCGCAACATACTCCTCCTCCTACCATGACCATTTCCATGCCTCAAGTAACACAAACTGTCTATGTGGCCCAAGCGCCAACGCCCCAAACATCACATGCTATCCCCATATCCCATAGTGTGAAAACTTCCCAAACTACCCCAACAACACCCATAGTCCAAGCTTCACGACCATCACAACTTGCTATATACCATGTGAATACCACATCTCATATACCAACTGCTAATACGCTTTCCACTATCTCTACTAATCCCACCATTACACTGTATAATCCCAATGTTAGTCTTATTGACACGAGTGACCCTCCTATCATTTCTCAAGCCAATCCTAGCACTACGGTCACTTATGTTGAGCAACTTGCATCCATTCTGTCATATTCTTCCAATCCTTCACAAACCATCAATCCATCTTATGCTACCCAAGGCTTGCCTATTGTCACCCAACACATGACACATATCAATCCTCTTGTTGTCCAAAATACAAACCCAAGTATCCATCCTTCTTTCGCATCTACCAATCCTTCCATCACTTACCATGTCACAAACCCAAATCCAACTTCCCAACCATTAACTAGTGTCAATCCATCTTCCACTTCTCATGTGATGCCAAATATTGGTGCCCATTCGTCACAATATACCCAACCATCGCTTATGTCTCAAGGATAGCACTCCTCAACCACATATGCGTCATATACCAATCCTTTGACATACATTGTGAGTATGTAACCTCAACAAATGGTCATGGCTTCATATATCCCACAACAACAACCTCAATATACATTATACCATGTTTCACCCCCTTTGCAACAACATCAATTATCTTTAGCGGATGTTCAACAAAAGATCAACCAAGCGGTAGGACAAGGCAAGAAGACATTTTCTTTAGAAAACATATGCGCTTATCCATTTGACAAGTCTCTTCATATGACACCTTTTCCGCCACACTTTGAAATTCCACAATTTGACAAATATAAAGGAAAAGGAAATCTGGAAGACCATCTTAGAGCATTCTTTGTGGCATGTCTCGATGTTGCTCATGACGATACATATCTTTTGAGACTATTTCCTCGAAGCTTAGCAGAACAAGCTCTTGAATGGTTCTCTCATTTACCTCTAGGAATTAAGTCTTTTTCAGAATTAGCAAATAAGTTTTGATCACACTTTGCTTTTAACATTAAACATGAGGTGAACATGAATGACCTTGTCAACAATAAACAGCACAATGGTGAAGCCTTTTCTTCATTTACTCAACGGTGGCGTAATATGGCTAGAAAACTATCATGGGACATACCTGAGAAGCAACAACTTGATATCTTTGTTCAAAATCTCCATCCCGAGCTGTCATTCCAATTACAATTGCAAAGTGCTAGCACCTTTGATGAACTTGTTTCCAAAGGAACCATCATTGAACGAGCTTTAATTGCTAAAGGAACTATCAAGATCTTTCACGATAACATAGACTATCCTCAAAACTCCAACGATAAGTCTCGCTTTTGGAACAAAAATAAGAATGTTGTCAACGATGGTGTTGTGGATGCAAAGAACATACAAACTATGAAAGCTCCCATCAACATTCAAGCTGCTTCTACAACAATACAACCTTTTCAACAAATGCGACAATGACAAACTTCCAATCCGCACTGACAATTTACACCATTAGCGAAACCTATGAAAGTTGTCTTTCGAAAGCTTCTCCAAGCGGGTGATATTATGTTACTGGATGTACCACCCAATGGTGAACTAATCTTCAAAGCTCCTTGGTACAAAGAAAATGAGTATTGCGATTACCATCAAGTTAAAGGACACAAAACAAATGGTTGTATGCACTTAAAACATGTTATCCAAGATTGCATCGATCAAGGTTTAATCAAAATTACACCGTCAACAACTCAACCTGCACAATAATCAACATCGAACTATGATCTAGAGGATTTCAAGAGTCCACTTCCATCTCATGACAAATCAAGTAACCCTCATGTCGGGAATGCCATTCAGTACAACTATGAATCATCTACCATTGGCCGCATTGACCATGCTCGCATTTCTACCATTACTATCCAAGGCAAAGCACTTGATTGCGCTGTAACCACTCGAAGAGGTCGAGTCACCATTCAAGGAGCACCTGTCCATCCTCCTAGACCATTCTCTAATTATAATATCTTGAATCACCTTGGCAAAACACCCACGCACATATCCATTCTTGAGTTGCTCCGCATATCCCCTGCTCACAAAGCTATCCTTGACAAAGCCTTACAATAATCTTCGGTGCCCAATGATATTGATATCACACAATTCCAATCTATGGTCTCTAGCATTGCAGCCCCTTGTCATTTGACCTTCTCGGACAAAGATCTTCAGCCCTCCATTCACCCTTCACACAACGAAGCCCTCCACATTGAAGTGTTTGTTAAACAACGCCGCATCAAACGAATCTTGGTAGATGGTGGAGTTGGTCTTAATATATGTTCTTTGAAATTAATAAAACAATTGGGATATTCTGAGAAAGATGTTGACACCTCCAAGGTTATTACTATCAGAGCATATGATGATGCCGAGCGAGATACTGAAGGGATTATTTTCTTTCCTATCCAAGTTGGGCTGGTCACTACAGAAACCCATTGTCAATTTCTTGATATTGACCTTCCTTATAACATCATCCTTGGTCATCCATGGATACATGCTCTCAAGGCAATTCCTTCCACATATCATCAATGTCTTAAATTTCCACACAACGGTGTTGAGATTACTATCCATGCTGATCCCAATCCCTTTGAATTTTGTCGTGCCTTTCAAGCTAAATATCAGAGTCCAAACCACATTCCTATCAACACCGAGGCATATCCGTCTTCATCCTATATAGACCCATCCGACCTCCTCAAGCCATCATCTAGCAAAGCCGCTTCTAACCTTCGTATCAAGTACACCGAACATGGCCCTGGTGAATACACATTGCAGGAATCTTGTTGTGTTGGCACCCTTCCCTTATCTCCAAAATCTTATGGCAAACCTTCTACATCCAAACCAACTTCATCCTCCATTGTCATCAAAGCCCCACCTACAGTATTCCTTAAAGGCAGATTCCTGGATGATGAAGACATTGATGATATAGACTCTTGGATATTCTTTGATGAAAATGACCAAGTTCAAGACCAAGTTCGATAGGAAGAAGGACCTATCGAACCCATTATTGTGTCTAAGAAGTTTAATAAGCAAGGCCTTGGTTATCAGCCGGAGGTACCGCGACTCAAAGACATTAAGTGTATTTCTGATACGGACGCTGGACCTTCCTCGGCAAGAGAGACTTCTAGTTCAGATACTATCGATGACTCCTCCCTTCATATTACTGACCTTTTCCAAGAACACTCCATCTTCATGCTTTCTGCAGCTTCCTCTAGCCACAACCATTCCTCCATTACCCTTTCACTTGTATATCCTGACCTCATCGATTGGGACCAACAGGGGGCAACGATGTTAGATACATCTGAAAATGATGAAGCTATTGTAGAATTCATGGGCTTACGACAAGGCATTCCATTGGGTGATCACAAAGCAGGTTTCGTGATGGATCTACCTAAACTAGCATATTTTGGCGGAAGTATCAAATCCTTTAGTCGCAAAAGTGAAATAAACAAAATCAAACAAAATAGGTCACTAGGTGAAAACTGAAAGGCGCCTCTTGACCGTGAAAAAGTAAAAATAAAGGACGTATCTGAAGGTGAAAACCTCTCTGAGGCACTTGAGGATGGGGGATTTGATCTTCCTGTTGCCACTAATTATCATGAGAAATCAACCGTGCTAGTTGAACAATCACAAGACATGAACTTGGGTACAAAGCAGAATCCAAAGATCACTTTTTTGGCAGCATCACTATCAGAGCAAGAAAGAACAGACTTCATAGCATTTTTTATGAAAAGAGCTATAAATTTTGCATGGACTTATGTTGACATGCCAGGTCTAGATCCATCACTTGTGGTACATCATCTAGCAGTATCTTCTAATGTAAAACCTGTTAAACAAAAATTGTGCAAAATGCATCCGTAGGTAGCTTTATTGGTCAAAGTAGAAATTCAGAAACTATTAGAAGCAAAGTTCATAAAGCCTATTGATTATCCAGAATGGGTTTCAAACTTGGTACCTATAGCAAAACCTGATGGACGAGTTCACTGTTGCACAGACTTTAGAGATCTTAATAAAGCATGTCCTAAGGATGACTTTCCACTACCAAGCATAGACAACATTGTAGATCTTACAGCCGGACATGAAATGCTATCCTTGATGGATGGATTTTTAGGGTATAATCAAATCAGAATAGTAGAGGAAGATCAAGACAAAACATCATTTATTTGTCCATGGGGCACATACTACTGGGTTGTAATGCCTTTTGGTCTCAAGAACGCTAGAGCTACCTATCAACGAGCCATGACAATTATTTTTCATGACCTTTTTCATACTATCATGGAAGACTATGTTGATGATATCCTAGGAAAATCTAAGATAAGAGGACATCTACAGGTATTAGCACAAATATTTGATCGATTAGAAAAATACCAAGTTAGACTGAACCCAAAGAAATGTGTATTTGGTGTAACATTTGGAAAACTGTTGGGATACATTGTGTCTCGATGAGGGATAGAAGTTGATCCAGCTAAAGTAAAAGCTATCATGGAAATGCCTCCCCCAGCAAATCTCAAGCAGCTCCGCAGTCTACAAGGAAGGTTACAGTCCATCCGCAGATTTATCTCACAACTAGTAGATAAATGTCATCCTTTTCAGCATCTTCTTCGTAAGGGTGAACCGTTTAAGTGGGATGAAAAGTGTCAACAGGCTTTTGATAAAATAAAGGAATATCTGGCAACACCTCCTGTGTTGGTACCTCCTGTGCTTAACCGCCCATTATTGCTTTATATATCATCAACAACAGCAGCATTGGGTGCCCTTCTAGCTCAACATGATGATTTAGGAAAAGAACAAGCCATCTACTACATCAGCAGAACTTTTGTGGGATATGAACTCAATTATTCATCTATGGAAAAAGCATGTTTAGCATTAGTGTTTGCTTCCCAAAAGTTGTGACACTATATGTTGAACCAAACAACAAAGCTCATATCTAATGTGGATCCACTTAAATATCTTCTTTCTAAAGCAATCCTCACAGGAAGATTAGCAAAATGGGTCATGATCTTAAGTGAATTTGACATACAATATGTGGATTAAAAAGCCATCAAAGGACAAGTTATCACTGATCAATTAGCTGCAGTACCCATCACATATATTCACCCAATGTATCCAGAATTCCCTAATGAAGGATTGTTCAATTTAACTTCCCCAACATGGTGGCAGCTATATTTTGATGGATCATATACACAACATGGATCAGGAGCAGACATATTGTTTGTTACCCCTCAAGGAGATTGTGTACCCAAATCATACATAATTGCATTTCCATGTACCAATAACATAGCAGAGTATGAAGCTTTAATCACAGGATTGCGCATGGCAGTACAATGGGCTATCAAACAGTTACAAGTCTTTGGTGATTCTCAACTGGTTATCAAACAGGTCTTAGATGAATATCAAACAAAAGATGAGAAGGTTCATCCATACAAGCTAATGGTTGATGATTTTAAAAAGTATTTTGATAATATCACTTTTGAACAAATCCCAACACTACAGAACAGAGCAGTAGATGCCATGACTATGATTGGGTCTCTTCTAGATATGCCATCTAATGCACATAAATGTGAGTTTTTGGTCGAACAACTTTTGATTCCAGCATTTGAAGTTCAACAGTCTGAGCTTATATGTGACATTGTTGGTCCCAATTTGTTGTGGTATGAGGATTTATATGAGTATCTCCACAATCAAACCTTTCCACTTCAATTATCTAACACCCAACGTAAAACCTTTATCCGTCGAGCCTCTCATTACACTATTTTGGGAGACACCCTTTATCGCCGGAGTCTTGATGGTATCCTACTTAGGTGTCTTGATTCTGAGGAAGCAAAAGTGGCCTTACGTGATGTACATGAAGGTGTCTGTGGCTCACATTCTGCTACCTCGGGCCTTGTTAAGAAACTTCTACGAGCAGGATACTATTGGCCAACCATGGAAAAAGATGCACAACAATTTGCAAAGAGATGTCTACAATGTCAGAAACATGGAGATTTAATACATTCACTAGCACATGAGCTTCAACCTATCATTACTCTATGGCCTTTTCTGCAGTGGGGACTTGATCTCATAGGTAAAATCCACCCTACTTCATCTAATGGTCATAAGTTTATTATCACAGCCACTGAATATTTCACAAAGTGGGTGGAAGCTATTCCAATGACTTATATCATGGGCAAGCAAATATCTAAGTTTATTCTACACTATATCATTTAACATTATGGAGTTCCTCAAGCTATTGTCACAGATAATGGTCGTCCCTTCAAGAATCAAGAAGTCATAGATCTTTACAACAAGTTCCATATCCAACATTGATTCTCTACTCCTTACTATCCTCAGAGCAATGGCCAAGCTGAAGCTTCTAATAAAATGATCATCAAAATTCTCAAAAAGATGGTCAATGATGCTGGTAGGGATTGGCATTTACAACTCCATCTTGCATTATGGGCATATAGAACAAGTATCAGAACTCCCACTGGAGCCACCTTATGTTCTTGTGTACGACACTGAAGCTATTTTACCTATTGAGATTAAGATCCTCTCACTACGAATATCTCTACAGCATACCATCTCAGAGGAAGAATACCAAGTATCTAGACTCCATGATCTTGAGCTCCTAGATGAACGACATCTTACATCACTCAACCATCTCCAAGTTTATCAAAACCGTCTACACCGCAGCTACAACAAAAAAATCAAAGAATGCAGATTTCAAGTTGGAGATCTTGTCCTTAAAGAGAATCAAAGGAATCAACAACACCGTGAGAAACAGGGCAAGTTTGAACCAAATTGGCTTGGTCCTTTCATCATCACAATAGTTTATGGATTAGGTGCATATACTCTTTCAACACCTGAAGGGATTCCATTGGATGAACCAGTCAACAACATTCATCTCAAGAAGTTTTATCCTTGAATCTCAGCTATCCCAACAAAAAAAAATCCATCCAACAGTGAAAACCACTTTGTGGCGCTTTGGATAACAAAAAAATAGTATAAGATAAATAATCTGTCCTCTGGTGAAAACCTGGTAAACAGGTGCCTTGGATAAGTACCATAGTGAAAACCTGGCAAACAGGTGCTATGTGTAGTGACCAGCCTCCATTATCTTCTTGGTTTGTTTGATCATCACTCTTCCTAGCATATTTCACCATCCTAGCCCACATAATCCATATTATAATCCACGTGTTATCATAATAAATAGCTTTTCCATCTTTACCTTTGTTAATGTTAGCTATCATACTTGAGACATAGTTGCGATAACTATCTGTTTTGGCACCTTAGCGTCTTGACCACACGCCTTCTTCATCGTTGCTCCTTCATAATAAACCTCATCCCGCACTGGGGGCATTTGTTGAGTCTTATTTGGAAGTGGATACCGCTATCTCTAGCTCATAACACATCAAACACTTTAGCTCACAACACAACAAACTTTCAACTTCAACCATAACGTCATCCAATGACAAACGTGGCAAACCATTTGCAATCAGGACTCATCTTTGCAATCAATTCGCGCTCATCTAGCATCCAAAAATCGCAAAACATCGCCAACGCAAACATCCAAGCAATAAGTTGATTCTTTCAACATCACTCACCAGTGTAATAAGAAAGAACTACATCCCAGCTCTATCATTAAAGCCTTGATCCCATGGATACAGGGTATGTAGGCAATCTGAGATGCGAAGGAAGCACTCTGATTCAGGCTAAGACGATAGCCCCTTCTCTTCATCATCTATCTTTCATCTTTCTTCTAATCATCCTCTAATCTTTCATCTCACATTCTTCTATTTTTCATCACATACATCATTAATAAAACCCATAACTACATATTCATCATGTCTCATCTTCATCGTAAATGTGCTTTGATCCCGTGGATATAGGGTATGTAGGCAGTCTAGAATATAAAGGAAGTTTCCAATACTCAAGCACAGATGATCCACCCCATCTTCTTCATCTTCTTTTATCTTCCATCTTCTTCTCTTTGATCAGCTCAAGTAGGAGGCAAGCTATGTGTATATTGCAAGCTCAAGCACTTCAACCAATCAAGAATAAGCCAGAAGTTATTTGTCCGCATGCCTTAAGCCAACATTTGCTATAGCATTTTATCAACATTTTTTAGCCTTCAACAGGATGCAGCTTTCCTCTCAACAAGGCGCCAGCTTAAAAACCATCTAAAAACACTTAAATTTGGCAAGAGAACATGATGACAATATCTTTTGTTTTATCTTTTGTCCCTTTTTTATGCCTAATTAAGACTGCCTTGATCTATCTATATCTTGGTATGTTGCGATGAAGTAAGGAATGGGGCATGGTCATATTGCTTTCGTATGCCTTGTTTGCGGGATGATCTTATTCTCTTCCTAAGCATATTGGTATCTTGTACGTGTTGGGATAAGCATCTTACATATCAATATCTCTAGCATTTGAGAAGCTAAACAGTCTCTTATGCACTTGAGACTATTCTATGTCAAGACTAGCTCCATATATATAACCAACAAGCTGTCACTATGCGTAGTGGAGATAAGCTCAAACCATTGCTTGTAGCGTCAAATTCCATCTCGAAACACTAGATGTTATTCATATCTTGTGCATGTTGGCTTAACATCTTGACCTCATGTGTTCAGACAAGATTGTAGCATGCTAGTTTTGCATTGGATATCTCGACACCTTGGTCTTCTATACCCTGGTGCATAACATCCACATGCTATATCAAACATAAGGATTGCATTTCTTTTCATTTTGAGTGATTACTTAAAAAGCTACCCATCGCCCCATCTATTCATCTCAATATTCGTCTATATAGTCCTTAGTCAAGATCAATCATTTTCATCATCTTTTGTCCATATCTCCTATCCTGCAAAACAAGTGTGTTAGACGCACATAAGTCCATCACATATCATCTCATTACCATCTATCTATATGCATTTACATATTTGCATTATCATACATTTCAATTCATATCATTTGCATAAACATCCATACATAATCCATGAAAAATATAAATACAACATGCATAACCATCATAATACCAACAGTGCATCCATTACATCATCATATAGATCAGCAATATGCCATCATATATATATACATGTGTCAATATACAAGTGTCTACATATGCAAGTTGAGCCATAAAGAATATATGTACAAGCAGCTCTAGGCCTCATCATGATACAACATAATATACATAAAACAAGGTAGCCCTAATGACTACTGGCAGCTCCCTCGCCCTGAACACCACCACTGGGTCCTGCACCTGTCCCCCTATCTCTTGGTGGCCCCATCACTGAGGCTACTGATCGAGATCCACCCGATCTCTGTGAACCAGAAGCCCCTGACCTGCTCTGAACGCTAGGCTGCCTCTGCTCTGCTGGCACAACCCCATAGTATAAGCCTCTATAGTACTCCGCCTCACCCTGTACTCTCCGCAGCTCTACCTGTACCTGTGTCAACTATGTGGACAAGTACATCATAGCCCCATCTGTACCTAATGCAGCCACTACTCTATCCTGCTCACTAGTCATCCCCTGTAGCTGCTGCATAGCTGTATCCCTCTCTGCCCGTAGACCATCTCTCTCTGCTCTCATCGCTTGCCCCTGCTGTATAGCAGTATCCCTCTCTAACCTCATCATCTATTCACTCTGTCTAGCTACATCCCTCTCCCCTGTCACTCTAGCAAGTGCACCATCATCTTGTCCATCCCTAGCCTACGCTCTCAATTGTTATTGAGCCTAAGCCCTAGCATGTCGCAGGCCAATCACTGCCTGGTGTCTATTTAACTCCACCCTCCTCAATCTCATCTGAGCCCGCTACCTCCATCTCCTCTCCTCTCTAATCTGCCTCCGCAGCTGCTGAATCCCAACATCATCACCTACTAATATCTGCCCCTGAGGCTGTGCAAGTATCTGAGGCTGTCCTGGTACCTGTCCCTGCATCTGTATCCTTAGTGCTGCTAGCACAACAGCCTGCGCTGGTGGAGCTCATCGTCGCCTCCTCCTGACTGGTCTCTCCATCCCTATCTCGCCAACCAATGTCAGCTGCGTCGGTCTCGCTGTCACCCAGTATGCATCATAATCTGGCAACATGCCTGGATCTGTAGGACCCTGTCCCCACTGCCATACAACTGGTTGTAGCCCATCTCTCTCTGCCAAAGCCATGTCAACCACAACCTCCGGCCCCCAATCAAACACCTCCTGTCTAGTCCTCCCAAAAATGGCATCACCAACTGGTACTGCCTGTGGTAACCTAAACTACCTCAATACCCTCTCTGGCAAATAACACTCTATAATGTATATGCTGTGTCCAAAAATATATCTCGCCTACCTAGCATAGACAAGCTCAGTATCCTCCTCATCCCATCTCTCACATCCCAGCCATGGCCTCCATATAAAGCTGTCTACCTCATCCAACCTCCTCCGCCAGTACACTACTCCTCTACGCTGCCGGTATGTCAAAGCTCCTCTATACATCATAGCATAGACAAGATCAGTATCCTCCTCATCCCATCTCTTCTTGTGTGGAGTTTTCTCCCGAAAGGGTTTCTCCACGTAAACACTGTGTTATGTGTTTGATCTTCTATTATGTTATTTCTTTGTGTTGATTTCATACCATCTCTACTTTGGTTCTGCACAATGAAATATCTATATTACAGTTGTAATTAGTTTTCCATTGATAGTTGTTTACCTTCATTTCTAACAGTTATCACCATAATCCTAGATTCTCAGAATTTTGTTTTTGTCATCCCTTGAAATTTCTCCACTGTTAGGTTATTTAATCCTTCGTAATCCTCTAAGAAAAATTATGAATGCCTCCAATGAAGTATGCTTACTAAGGTTATGAGAGGGAGTTGGTTCTAGAGAATTTATTATCAAATGTTGGAGATACACAGTTAGGGAACGTGGATTTAGATGAATTCTAGGTGCGTATGAGAAAGTCTCCTAGGTCAGACATGGCATAGGCCACCTTTCAGAGTGGGTTAACACATGTAGGTGGTTTCCCAACATCTGTTCAATGTGTTGACCTGGTACTAGCCTGTGTAAAATATTACAAACCAGAGGATAGACAAATAAAGAGTGCAAATGAGAGAATTGTAGCTAAGCTGGATGGACCTTCTATCAGTCAAATGTTGAGACTACCTGAGAGGAAAGTTTATGTGAAGTTGAATGTTGAAATAGCCACAAATTATTATACTGAATTGAAAGATACCTATGAAAACAACATTACCGAGATCTAGTTCAAGAAACCTAAGAAGGGGAAAACACAATTTCCAAAAAGACTCACTAGGGCACACTTCAATGAAGACATTTCTAACATTATAACTCTTTTTCATAGAGTTAATGGAGATCTAGATTCTAGTGATTTTGACTATTTGATGTGTCGGTTTATTGTTGTAATTGCACTTAAAACTCAGTGAATTGATTGGGGATAGTTAATAAGTGATAATTTGCACAAGCAATTGATATAATTCTTAACTCACCATGAGTTTTACATGAAATCTTACTTGTTTTATTCTATTTCTAGCATGCACCCCTGACTAGGACTACATGCAGTAGGAGCATATGATAAGGAGTGCCAGATTTATGATTATTACCCACAGTTGTAATAGAAAAATAGTAAAAAATATTATAAAAGAGTAAATGATGTGTTTACTATGCTAACTATGAGGGAAATGGATGTAAACGTGGGCCAAAGATTCTCTTCTGAAGCTGCCAATTAATAAAAAAGTTTGGAAGTTATTTTATTCAATTCCCTAGATTTTCCTACCTAAGGACTGGGGGTTTGATGAGTATCCCTACAAGTTGCCCAAATACCCCTGTGATTCTCTAGTACTCATTGAAATATGTAGACAGATGGAAAATGTTAATAAGAATTGCAGGGGTTTGAAGAAAGTAGGGTATCTTTTCCCATTGGGATTGACTTACTACAATTGTCAATCATCAACTGATGCAACAAATGTTGAAAGATCCTTGGTTAAAATTACTATGAATAATCACACCATGCGATATCCATTTGACAGAAAACTATGTCAAGGATAATCTACATTTAGGACCAATATATTATCATCTTTCCCACTTGGAAGACTACTAGAAAGACTGCAAGAATGATTTTGAGGTGGGGAAAAGAGTTTGGTCATGAATTACCCTACAACAAATAATAGATTACAATCTCAGATGGGATATTGATGGAGTGGAAGAGGATGGTTCAGATATGATAGACCAAGTCTATACTAAAACTCTCTAATTTGAGCCTCTCTCACCTATTAACTGGAGTGATAATTAAGGAAATGAAAGATGTCAAGGAATGTTCTTTACTTGTTTTAAAGAAATATGAGAAATGGTTAAAGACCAAAAAGGAAATAGAGCATACTGCTACTAGGCCACATGGATCTTCATCCAAAGATGTTAAGAAAAAAGATAAATCAGTTGAAACACCTGTAATCATAATTGTTATTGATGCTCCTGATAAATCTAAAATAATTGGATCAGGTGGAGGATATGGTCAGGAGCCTGATAAAGGAGTTGATTTGAAAAGTACTTGTGCCCAAGATAATGCAACAATAAGGACTAAATTACAAATTAAAAGACCTCCTACTGATAAAGAGGATGCAAGAGAACAAGAACCAAAGGAAACTACAGGGTCCCCAAGAGAAAAATCCTTAGAATAATCTCCTACACTTGATCAATCTCAGGGAAATATAGAAGATGTTGTCCATATGTCTCCACCTTCATCTCCAGGGCAAGAGGATGCAGATACTATTGTTACAACATCTCCTAAGGCCGCTTGGCCACCGATTTCATCTTATTTTTCACTTAGTCCATCTAAAATGCCAAGTTCTTCCCAGTGATTGAGGGAAACAATATGTAAAAAGAGGAAATATCAAGAAATAATGGAACTAGATTATAATACAGTCACCCAATTATTGCATGTGAAATTAGATTGATATTTGATTCTTCTGGGAATTAGTATATTGAGATTGCAAAACCCATAGCAAATAAATATAAAGGGGAAGCTACAGAGGATGATTATGAATTTTCCAAGATTGATTTGGGACCATCTACTCATAAATGAGACACACATAATTTTCAAGTATCTACTGCTAATTTAACTTATAGAACAGAGAAGGAAAAGGCAACTAGAGAATAATTGGAAGAACAAGTACGAATGTTATCATTATATATTAAAATTTTTTTAAACATTTTCAATGGACCCTTATAGGATTCTTCAATCCCAAGTACTTTAGATATATCATGAATAGATAAAGAAGCAATTGAGAAAATAAACAAATCAAACTATTGGGAAAAGTTGCTGACTCTTCGGTCGAGCAAACAATGATGGCTGGGTTATTATGTGTTGAAGAATTCATGAAGTCATATAAGTTCAACAAATAGAAAACAACGTAGCTTAAGAATGAGCTTCATACATCAAGAAAGGAAGAAGTTACATGGCACTTGGCAATTAAAGACATACAAGAAATGGCCAAAATTGATAAGAATACTTTGATTTTTGAAAAGGTTATCATTAAGATTGATGAATATGATCCCAAGAAATGGGTAACAAGTGTTGATTGGAAATTAATGGAAGTTAGAAAATACATCAATGAACTAAATTCTAAGTTCTTGTAAAAGAAAATGACTTTATCAAATTAGAAATGTTAGCGAGATGTATGGTCTTAGAAGTAAACTTGTTTAAAGATGATGATTTGGGCCTTGAAGACGTATAGGTGGTAAAGCAAAACTTCAAAGACTTGGTTCTTAAGGAGATATTAAGTAAAGGGAATAATGGTGATTAAACTATCAACACTATGTAACTATGCAATCAATTTTTGACAAGAGTTATCCAACATGGAGCAAAGGATGAAAGAAATTGAAGAATCTGTTTCAATGTGGAAGCATCATCTAGATAATATTATTGTCCCAGAAACAAAAGCGATGTCTACAGTGGTCAAGCCATTCATGATTTATAAAGAGCTCTCATCCTCCACAAACAAATCAAAAGCAACAGTAGAGGACATTCCAGTCGATCAGTCTTAGTGACTTATGTCTTTTTCATGATACTTTATAATGTTTAATTTAAGTCATTTATGTATAACTTAATTGAGACTTTTTAATTTATAACTTTATTGTTTTAAAGTTATAAATCATAGTTAGTTATGAATTAGTTATGGTGAAAAGCCTATAAATATAGGGTTTGTTTGTAATAAGGGGGCTTTTTGGCTTTCACACAATTTTGGGAAAAGAGAAAAGAAAACAAGTTGTATTGCTTGTGTTTGCAAAGAAATGAATACTTGAACGGTGTTGTTACAATATTTTCTCGGTTTTTTTCTTCTTGTGTTGAATGGATACCCTCTTTGCATAAATATTTAGTTCATTTGTGGAGATCATTCAGTCACAAATCTTTGTGTAATGTGTGAAGATTTAGCATTGTTATCAATTTGCCCTTCTTTTAATCTTTGACGTGTGTTAAAGATTATTGAAGTTAATCCTTTTCCATTACATAATAGTCTTTATTGTATTCTTTGTGGTTATTTGGGAAGTGTTCTCTTTTACAACAGGGAAATATTAATTTCTAGTTCTGATTAGTAGCAAGAAATCCATATTGGTGTTCTTGAGTCCATTGATAAAGGTTTCTTGAAAATCTTGAATCTTTGAAACTCTAATATATTCCTTTGGTATTTTAGGGTTAAACATACCTCATAAAAACAAAATCTTTATTCAAAGAGGGAATTGCACCTCTAAATGCAGAGGTAGGTTGTCAAATATTAAAACAACCTTACCAACTATTGGTATGTTTGTGTAACTGTCACATGCAAATAGAGTTTAATATAACAATGACCAAATATGTTTACTAGCTTAAATAGAGTTTAATATAACAATGACCAAATATGTTTACTAGCATATCCTAAGTGTTATATTGCACCTATTTAATGAACTTACTTATGAGAATATGAATATTTAATTATTCTCACCTAAGTAGCTAATAATGACATGTGTACACCTTGACTTGAGGTACACAAGATCCCCCACCACCTCATCAACTCTTGATTGATGGTAGTTAGGTGCCACCTCTATTTAGTCAGGGCCACCTCTGTCTTAGTCAGGTTGAGTGAATTGATCCATTGATTGGTAGTTCAACTCGTAACTTCTCAATTAGGCTAAGTTAACTCACCTCTTGATTGAGAGTTAACTCCTACCTATTGGGCATGCCATCTCCTTGTTTCATGCCAAGAGGCCTATATATATGTACATTAATCATTGTCATTTTATGTCATAATATTGAATATTAAATAGTAATTATTCTGTTCATTTGGATTTGTGATTAGCTTATTTGCATTTGGTCTTGGGTAGGTTTATTGATGATAACAAACTCTAATAGTTTTTTGGTGAAGCCCTTAGGCGAGTCTATTCAATGATGATGAACAAATATTAAGAGCAACATGTAGCCATGTAGTTTGATGTAACACTTTTTGTCCTACAATTGATTTTCAGATAAATCCTAAATAGATCAAAGATTGTTTGAAGATGAATTAGGGATAGTCCTTAAATACATTATCGTAGCATACAACTTGAAATAATTTGTACTTTAGCTGGCTTGTAATGACTAGCAAAAGAGTAAGACATGGACACAATTGAAGAAATTCAAATTAAAAGTTTAGCCCGTCTTTATTTATATACAAAAGTAACTTCAGGTCAATTTTACACCCATAATTTTTTTTTTGATGAAAATGCCAATCTATCTATTACAGGTAAAAAAAAACATCTTCACAAAAAATAGATGGGTGGTAAAAGGGCACACCCTGAATGTCAATTTTACACCCACAAATTTAAACTAAGGTGATAAATAATATATATTTAAACTAAGGTAATAAAAAGATATTTGATAAGTGAATTTAAACTCTAAAAATATATAATATAATGGTGAATAAAATCAAAATAAAGCTATTTATCAACTTCCATATATCAATTACACAATAATCAAGTTTTTAATATATATATTTTATATTGCTAATTGTTTACAAATACAAGCATCAACATATGAGACCAATAACCATGAGACTAATACAAGTTCCTTTGGAACAACCACATTAGAAACCACCTATGGAAGACTAAGAGTCACAACTAAGAAATCCATTTATTTAGAAACCACCTCCACACTAGAAGCCAACAATGAAAGACCAAGAGTCACAACTTAGAATTCCGTATTAGATGTCCCTTTGGGATTTTAAGGCGGGTCTCCACAATAAAAACTCAATGCTTTAATCAACTAGTAAAAGCACCAAAGGTGCTATCAAATGGCCGATAGGCACAAATATTTATAGGCCTATCACTAAATAATATACATTTATATTTTTATTTGAAAGTCATTACGTGTAGTATTTGGTGGATTAGCATTTATCACATGTCATTTTTCCCACAAACTTGGTGCCTAAATAAAATAGAAAGAAGCAAGTCCAATCCCACACTTCACTGCCCAAAGAAATTAGCAAAAAAATAAAATTATGTTATGTCAAGAGTGCTAAAAATAATATAGATGAAAATAAACATACATAATTTATGTAAAGTACTCATAAAATATCGATTGTTAACCAAAGCAAATAAATAAAGCTCAAAATGTACATCAAATGAAAGAGAAGAAGGCCATTGATTATTCTTAAGTTAGTTTCTTTTTATTTTAATATTTAATCAACATTTCTCTATCATTTGTTTTTTTGGGTTTTTAGCCTTGTTATTTTATTTAGGTTACCAAATTTGGCATTTGTTGTGTGTGTGAGAGAGAGCTTGAAAGAACTTTGACATTTAGTTTTTCTTTGTTTAAGAATGAACTTAAACCACATTTTTTGGAGTGAATGAACTTCAACTATCACATTTTGTGGAGTGTATGAACAAACTTTGATGTTCACTTTGTGTAGAATGCAATTGAAAGATTTGACATTATTTTTTGTATGTGTACAAATGAACTTTGGCTATCATTTTGTGTAGAGTGTATGAATGAATTTTGATGTTCACTTTATGTGGAATGTGCTTGAAAGAACTAACATTTTTTTTTTGTGTGTGTGTGCGGATGAACTTTGGCTATCATTTTGTGTGATGTATGAATAAAATTTGATTTTCACTTCATGTGGAATGTGTCTACAAACAAACTTCAATGGTGTTCATTGTGATTCTTTGTGTGTTTGAATGAATTTTGGCTTTCAGTGTGTGTGTGTGTGTGTGTGTGTGTGTGTGTGAATAACCTTCAACATTCATTGTGTGCATGTTTGAAAGTTAACTTTTGCATTCACTTCATGAAGTGTGCGTGTGTGTGAATTTTGTCATTCAGTTTGTGTGAAGTGTGTGCCTATGTATTTGAATGAAATTTGGCATTCACTCTGTGTGTCCATGCATGTGTGTGTGAATGAGATTTGGAAGTCACTCTATGTGTGTACAAAAATATTGATG
This sequence comes from Cunninghamia lanceolata, assembly GCA_027924645.1. NCBI lineage: Eukaryota > Viridiplantae > Streptophyta > Pinopsida > Cupressales > Cupressaceae > Cunninghamia > Cunninghamia lanceolata. The sequence continues at coordinate 13,226,298 of BSBN01001259.1, forward strand.
TTCACTTTGTGTCAAGTGTATGTGTGTGAATGAACTTTGGCTTTTATTGTGTGGGTGGGTAGGTTTGAACGTTAGCTTTGATATTCATTGTGTCTGCACATGTTTATGTGAATGAACTTTGGCATTCACTTTATGTGCCCATTTAAACTTTATTGTTTACTTTGTATATGTATGAAGTGTGTATTTGAACAAACTATGTGTGAAGTGATTGAACTTGGTGTGAAGAATGTATTTTAACTTTGGAATTCACTTACTTTGTGTGTGATAGAACTAACTTTGTACATGAAGCATGTTTGAACTTTGGCACATGTTCACTTTCTATTCGTAAAGTGTGTGTTTTAACTTTGACATTCATTTTGTGTGAATTGTTTGTCTAAAATTTAATTTTGGCATTCACCAAGTGTTGTGTGTATTTAAACTTGACTATGGTTTATAACTTTGACACTCACTTTATGTGTGCATTTGTACTTTAGCATGTTTAAAATTTAGTGTTCATGCATGTTTTACTAAATTTGTGTGAATGAAATTATGTTTGAACATTGGCATATTCACTTATTGTTTATAAATATGGTGGCCCAATCTACAACAGATGGTAGATTTCTCGTGCACATGATAACTGCTATTACAGAGGAAATCAGAGGCGACAGGGTAGGTGTTCGAATCTCCCCACTGATAAACCACCTAGATGCAATAGACTCAGATCCTCTATCTCTTGCCCTATACATACTCTAGCAGTTAAATAACCTCCCTACTTCATTCCTATGCTCTTTGTGTTGCAAATATGTGCCTATGATGTGTTGTCATTGATGTCAACATATCCCTTTGTCAGAAATAGGGGAAACAGTGCAGATCAGTGAAGTAGATTGCTCCGCATTTTCAGAGGAATGAAGATCGAAGTACGTGGACCATATGGCTGTGTAGAGGTTTGTCTGAGGTAGCTCTAGTTAAGATTTGAGAGGTCCGCATGAAGATTTGAAGAAGCTATGGCCATCTAAGTAGAACTAGGTTTTGCAGTGTTCAGAAGAGACAGAGTGACAGGAAATTGGTCTGGATTGCTTTGCAATAAAAAAATATGATCTGCGGATTTAGAGGCATGTTTGGGAAGTCAGTGTGTATACTCAACTCAAGTGGTTCATGGTTTGGAGGTCTGAAAGCAACCTTTCTAGTGTGATAGTCATGGCAGACAGTGTTCTTGAGGTTCCGGATGAAGATGCAAGTGATTCTGATGATTTGGAGTAGTGCGGATGTTATTGTTGAATTCAATGTGCTTGTGGAAGTCTCTGGATTGTGTACCTACTGTGTTGGTGGTTCGCATTGGGATTAGAGCCTGTGGCTGAAGATTTCTTCTTGGGTGTTGCTGCTCATTCCAGTTTTGGCCGACTGGATGCTTTGTGCATGTTGCGGATGATTTAAGAGAGGTTCTATGAAGCGTGGCGTGCTGTTTGAGGAAGATTCAAGTCCTAGCTATGTTTGGCTGACAATATAGTGATCTGTATTGAGTCAAGCGGACCTTGATGTTCCTTCCAAGGTTGATGAAGCATATAAATACTTGTGGATGAGTTGTGGAAAGTTATCCTTGTGTGAAAATGATAAAATCCTAAAAAAGGTACAGAGGTAGAGAAGAGAAGAGGAGCAGAAGAACAAGAGCAGTAAACGATGAAGAGATAGTGAAGAAGTGTTTAGGGGTAGAATAGAAGGTTTGTGAGCTTTCAATGGGACTGAACCAGGATTGAAGAAGATGTTATTCCTCAGTTCATTCTTTCTGTATTAAACATATAATCTTGTAGGTAGTGAGCCTCTTTGAGTAGTGAGCTCTAGGCAGTGCGCCCGAAGGCAAGTGCCTTCCCATTTCTTTTAAGTACTTTTAATAGGGTACAAATCTTGTGGGTTAACCCCCACCATGGTTTTCCCTTAACTGGGTTTCCACGTAAAAATTCTGGTGTTATTTTATTTCTGCTCATGTGTTGTTGATTCATGCTTTAATGTTTACATCATTAATCTGTTTGTAAGTTGTGAAAGAAGATTAAAAGTAGAAAAGGTTAAAATTGTGGGACAACTGATTCACCCCCCCTCTTAGTTATCTGACCTAATTCCAACAATTGGTATCAGAGCCGGTTCCTCTAAAAGAAGCTTGACCACTTGAGGAGATCCAAGATGTTGACTTACAAGAAGGACAGTTTGAGATTTGATGGAACAAATTACTCCCTTTGGAAGATGCACATGCAGTGTCATTTGCAATGTATGGGTGATGTCTATTGGTTGATAACTAAGAATGAGTATAAAATTCTGGAGAAAGGCCCTTCAACTATAGATGAACTCAAGGAAGCTGAATACAACATTCAAGATAAAGAAGCATTGTTGAGTGCCCTGACTGATACAGAAATGAAAAATATACTGGAATTAAAAACTGCTCATGAAATCTGGGAAAAGTTGGAAACTCTATATGAAGGTGATAAATATGTCAAATGTGCCAAGCTACAGAGTTTGAAGGGTAGATACGAAAGGTTGATGATGAGTGAAGATGAAAACATTACTTCCTACATGTAGAAGGTGAATGAACTTGTGAGCGGTATCAGGAGTGCTGGTGGAATATTGGAAGAATCAGAGATTGTTGCTAAAGTGCTCAGATCCTTACATGCGGCATACAAGCATAAAGTTGCTGCCATTGAAGAGACCAGGACTGTGGCAACTATTACAAGGGATCAGTTGGTTGGTAAGCTTTTAGCATTTGAAATGAGTGAGTTTGGTGATTCTCTTCCTAAATATGAAACTACATTTAAGGCCAGTATTTTTGGAAAGCAAAGATATGATCCAGGTGAAAGCTCTTCAAGAAAGTTAACCAAATACCAAAAGGCAAAGAAGGAACTTGAAGCCCTTATTGCCAAAAGATTGCCAAGAGGATCTGGTAAGTATGAAGGAAAGTTGGCTTTCAAATGTTTTTCTTGTAATAAGATTGGTCATTTTGCCTCAAGGTGTTCGGAGAGGGTTTCAAAGCCAAACTCTGACAGATCAAGGGCTCAGAAGAAATGTTACTATGTCCAAGAAGCTGAAGAAGGTTTCATTGATGATGAATCTGAATGGGAAGTAACTTAGGAAATGAATGGGTGTTCATTGCCATCAAAGAAGAAGATCTGGTGTCTACTGAATCTATCAACTGTGTAAATGTGGAAAGTACCTTGGTTACTTAGATTGAAGAAAAGGATGAATGGGTGATTGACAGTGGATGTTTTCATCATATGATTGGTGATAAAAGTAAGTTCATAAGTTTGGAAAGATATGAAGGTGGAATCATGAAGTTTGGAGACAATTCAGCTAGTAGAATTCATGGCAGAGGATCCATCTCTTTTGATGGTAAGAATAACACTAATGATGTTCTATATGTAGAAGGATTGAAGCATAATCTTCTCAGTGTTGGACAATTGGTTGACAAAGGGTATGATCTCCGATTCAAGGATAGAAAATGTAAAATCTTAGCAAGCTCCGGAACTATGATTGCATCAGGTACACAAACTAAAGGCAACATCTTTCATTTAAGTGGTACTGGCAAAAGTTGTTTGATTTCTCAAATTGATCAGAGCTAGTTATGACATAGAAGAATGTGTCATGTAAACTTTGATAACATTGTCAAGATAAGTACTACTCAGGCTATGAGAGATCTTCCAAAGCTTATGAAACCTGCAAATAGCATGTGCAAGGAATGTCAGTTGGGTAAACAGACCAGAACTACATTCAAAAGTAAGGAACAATCTTCAAGTGGACTATTGGAACTTGTGCACACTGATTTGTGTGGTCCTGCCAGAGTTAGGAGTATGCAAGGAGACATGTACTTTATGTTGCTGATTGATGACTACTCTCGAATAATGTGGGTCAATTTCTTAAGAGAGAAATCAGAGGCTCTTGACAGATTCGAGGTGTTCAAGGCTATAGTGGAGAATGAGATTGGTGTGAAGATAAAATGTCTGAGATCTGATAGAGGTGGAGAGTTTACCTCCGATGAGTTCAATGCATTTTGTGAAAAGCATGGAATAAGAAGACAATTATGTGCCCCTAGGACTCCTTAGTAGAATGGAGTTGTGGAAAGGAAGAACCAGACTATTCAAGAGGCTGCTAGAACCATGATGATGGAGGCAAATCTACCACATATCTTTTGGATAGAGGCTGTGAGTACTGCTATCTACACTCTCAACTGGGTGTAGATCAAAGGTAATACTGGTAAAACACCTTATGAATTATGGTTTGGTAATGCACCTACTGTGAAATACTTCATAGTTTTTGGTAGTAAATGCTATATCAAAAGAGATGAGGATCTAGGCAAGTTTGTTGCAAGAAGTGATGAAGGAATATTTTTGGGTTATTCTTACCATAGCAAGGCATACCGATGCTTTAACAAGAGATTGAAAAGGATTGTTGAATGTACTAATGTCAGAGTTGATGAAAGTAAGGAGAGACCTTCCAGGTCTTGTGGATATGAATCTGATGATGAAAGTCCAAATAAAGTCCAAACTCAACCTTAGATCCAGACTGGTCTGGAGAACCCAGTAACTCAAGAAGTTAGTGAAAATGTTGAGGAACAAGCTCAAGAATTAGAAATTCAAGAAACTCCCAGAACCCCCAGGTATGTAAGGTTGAATCATTCTAAAGATCAAATCATAGGAGACAAGAATAAAGGTGTTCAAACTAGAAGAAGAATTGCTGAAGATCAAGTGGAGTATTGTTTGATTTCAAAGATTGAACCAAAAATAGTGAATGAAGCTTGTAATGATGAAAATTGGGTAAAAGCAATGGAATAAGAATTAATGCAAATTAAAAAGAATCATACTTGGGATCTTGTTCCTAGATTTGAAAACAAAAATGTGATTGGAACTAAATGGGTCTTCCAGAATAAACTGAATGAAGATGGTAAAGTTGTGAGAAACAAAGCAAGATTGGTATGTAAGAGATATTCTCAGGTAGAGGGAATTGATTTTGAAGAAACATTTGCTCCGGTGGCAAGAATTGAAGCAGTTAGATTGTTTCTTGCATTTGCTGCTTTCAAAGATTTCAAAGTTTACCAGATGGATGTCAAGTCAGCATTCCTGAATGGAGAGTTAGAGGAAGAAGTCTACATTGAGCAACCAGAAGGATTCCAATTGTCTGATCAAGAAGATATGGTTTGCAGATTGAGGAAAGCTTTGTATGGACTTAAACAAGCCCCAAGAGCCTAGTATGCAAGATTAGATAAGTATCTGCTAAAGCTAGGATTTAGCAAAGGCACAGCTGACATCAATCTTTATTTCAAGATTAATCATGAGCACATCTTGATTGTTGAGGTATTTGTTGATGATATCATTTTTGGTGGAAATGGCAGCATGTGTAAGAAATTTGCTGATCAGATGCAAAGTGAATTTGAGATGTCCATGTTTGGTGAAATGAATTTCTTCTTAGGTTTGCAAATCACTCAGTCAAATAAAGGCATCTTCATATCTCAGTCTAAGTATGTGAGAGAATTGTTGAAAAAGTTTGGAATGGAAGATTCAAAACTAGTGAGCACACCTATGGTAACAGGATGCAAGTTGAGTAAAGATGATGACTCCCCTAAGGCAGATCAGAAAAGATATAGATCAATGATTGGAGGACTGCTCTATCTAACTCAAACTAGACCTAATATTATGAATGCAGTTGGACTTGTTGCTAGATTTCAAGCTGATCCTAGAGAATCTCATGTTGTAGCAGTCAAATTTTTTTTAGATATCTAAAGGGGACACCTGATTATGGCTTATGGTATCCCAAGGATGATGACTTCACTCTTCATGCATATACAAATTTTGACTGGGCAGGAGATGTAGATGACAGGAAAAGTACTAGTGGTGGTGCATTCTTCTTGGGAAGGAGATTGGTTTCTGGTTGAGCAAAAAGTAGGAGGCAATATCTCTGTCTACTGCAGAGGCAGAGTATATAGAAACAACAAGAAATTGTACTCAAGTCTTGTGGATGAAGCAAATGTTGAAGGATATCATAATTATGTTTGAAGAGCCTATTACAATCTTCTGTGATAATTCAAGTGCAATAAACATCTCAAAGAATCTAGTGTTGCATTCAAAGACAAAGCACATATCTATCAAGTTTCACTTCTTGAGAGAGAAGGTAAGTGAGAATGACGTTAGATTAGAGTTTGTTTCTTCAAAGGACCAGATTGCGGATATATTCACCAAGCCTCTGCCTAAGGATACTTTTGAGTATCTCAGAGGGAAGCTAGGGGTTATTACCCCTCCTATTCAGAACTAAGATGCACTAGTGTGCATCAGTCTAGTAGAATTCATAATCATATCTTGTGATCCAGATTGATATTAAGGAGATACTACTCAGGGGGAGTAGTCAGTATGCAAATTTTGGAAATCAGTCTGAAACAAAAAGGGGGAGAAAAGATTGCAAATATGTGCCCTTTGCCATTGATGTCGAAGGGGGAGAGAAGTCATGTGAAAAACTAGCTACCTATGATGTGTTGTCATTGATGTCAACATATCCCTTTGTCAGAAACGGGGGAAACAATGCAGATCAGTGAAGTAGATTGCTTTGCATTTTTAGAGGAATGAAGATCAAAGTACGCAGACCATATGGTTGTGTAGAGGTTTGTTTGAGGTAGCTCCAGTTAAGATTTGAGAGGTCTGCATGAATATTTGAAGAAGCTATGGCCATCTGAGTAGAACCAAGTTTTGTAGTGTTGAGAAGAGACAGAGTGACAGGAAATTGGTCCAGATTGCTTTGCAATGAAAAATTATGATCTGTGGATTTAGAGGCATGTTTGGGAAGTTAGTGTGTATCCTCAACTCAAGTGGTTCGTGGTTTGGAGGTCTACAAGTAACCTTTCTAGTGTGAAAGTCATGGCAGACAGTGTTCTTGAGGTTTCAGATGAAGATGCAAGTGATTCTGATGATTTTGAGTAGTGCAGATGTTATTGTTGAATTCAATGTGCTTGTGGAGGTCTCTGGATCATGTACCTACTGTGTTGGTGGTCTGATTGGGATTAGAGCCTGTGGCTAAAGATTTCTTCTTGAGTGTTGTCGTTTATTCCAGTTTTGGCCGACCAGATGCTTTGTGCATGTTGCAGATGATCTAAGAGAGGTTCTATGAAGCGTGGTGTGCTGTTTGAGGAAGATTCAAGTCCCAGCTATGTTTGGCCGACAGTACAGTGATCCACATTGAGTCAAGCTGACCTTGATGTTCATTCCAAGGTTGATGAAGCATATAAATACTTGTGGATGAGTTGTGTAAAGTTGTCCTTGTGTGAAAATGATAAAATCCTAAGAAAGGTATAGAGGCATAGCAAAGAAAAGGAGGAGCAGAAGAACAAGAGTAGTAAAGGATGAAGAGATAGTGAAGAAGTGTTTGGGGGCAGAACATAAGTTTTGTGAGCTTTCTGAAATGGGACTGAACCAAGCATGCAGAAGATGCTATTCCTTAGTTCATTCTTTCTGTATTAAACATATAATCCTATAGGCAGTGAGCCTCTTTAAGCAGTGAGCTCTGGGCAGTGCGCTCGGAGGCAAGTGCCTTCCCATTTCTTTTAAGTACTTTTAACAAGGTACGAATCTTGTGGGTTAACCCCCACCGTGGTTTTCCCTTAACCAGGTTTTCACATAAAAATTCTGGTGTTATGTGTGTTCATTTTGTTTCTGCTCATGTGTTGTTGATTCATGCTTTAATGTTTACATCATTAATCTGTTTGTAAGTTGTGAAAGAAGACTAAAAGTAGAAAAGGTTAAAATTGTGGGACAACTGATTCACCCCCCTTCTCAGTTGTCTGACCTAATTCCAACACTTTGATATTTCCAAGCCCTCTTATGTTGAAGAGCAACATTGTGTCGACATGACTGCTGATATTCTTGAAACATGAACCAAGCAATTATTATAATGATTCCACTCAATGCATAACTCTTGCCAACAATGAAAGGATACTTTTTCACTAGAAGACAAATTACTATTGGTAATGGGCTATAGGAAATACTAAAATAATTTTTTAAAACCCAAATAGGGATTCACTATTCTAAAACACAATAGGGATCACCAAATATCCAAGTAATTCACACTTAAGGAATAGATGATTTGCATGCATAAACAAATTGTCCATGGTAGATGAGGTCTCATCCTCTATTAAGAGTTTCTATTGCTCGACAATGACCTTTGTTAGTAGGTATGGTATGATTCTGATTGTACAAAAGAGGAAACACAATACCATTGAGTGCTGATTTTCAATTCTATCATTCAAGCCATCCCAACAGACTTGCTTGAAAAACAAGGCTTCTAAGTTTTAAACAAAGTAATCAAATAAAATATATTTAGATAAAAAGTTGCATACCCATTTACTACTCGAGATGGAGTTGAAATCAATTGAAGAGTCTAATTTATTTTACATCCCACAAAGGAGGAAACCTTGATATAGAAAATTAGATGGGAAAATCTTTATGTGAAGAACTTCATTTTTAGAGGAGGAATTAAGAACACGAGACTATAGTATATGGCTTGAAACTAAAGAAATGGAATGAATCAAAGCAATTAAGAGCATGGGAAACTAAAAACAGTCCATTGCACGAACTCATTTCCTCTTATACTACTAATATACTACACAAATGATGGTTGTATCAAAATGGACCTTGCAACATACATGAGCTACAAGACAACTTAACCGGTTTTACACTCGACCAGTAATAAATTGCACCATGCTTTTAAGAACCTCTAACTTTAACTTCAAGGGCTATGATTGACATAATTTTCTCAAGGTATATGAATCAAATTATAGGTTTCTTGAGAGATTAAACTTTGGCATTCACTGTGCGTATGAATGAATGTTGGCATTCACTCTATGTGCATGTACATGTGTGTGAAAAGTTAATTTTGGCATTTACTTTGTCTAAGGTGGATGTGTGTGTGTAAAAAGTTAATTTTGGCATTCACTATGTTTAAAGTGCATGTGCATGTGTTTGAACCATATCCCTAACAAAAACACTTTGAGATTCACTTTATGTGAAGGATATGTACAAAAACACTTTATGATGTTCACTTTGTGTGTACAAAAATACTTTATGATGTTAAGATCAGATCTTGTGAACCATGAATTATGGGTCGATGAAGATTATATGGGTAGATGAAGATTTACTCAAAACTATGCAGTTGAATCATAGTAAATCATCACATAGTTTGATATAGTGTGAAAACACCACCTATATAAAATATCAATTATTGAAAAAGTTAAATCTTCAACTGCATCCATTTGTGTACACAAACTCTGTTAGACTGAATAAGGTCTCCTTGCACATATACAGTTCAGTCACTAGATACCAGTTAGACTGAATGAGGCACCCTTGCAAATGTACAGTTTGCTATCTATAGATAAGCTTGACTAACTCGGGCATCTGTCTGTGCTCTATTCAAGGGAAATTTGCATCGTGTGTGAAACCATTTGCACACCACTAATGAAGAATGTATGGCATCAACTTTTGGTGGCATTTCCCTCATGCATTTCACTATGTATTCTGTTGTCACAATACCACAGGGATATATCACATATGTACCCACTATGACATGTTTTCTTTATGATTATTCTAGCAGGCCAAGCATTGATCCTTTGTTTTAGCCAATGTTGTTACCCAAGCTTTATTAAAGGAGCTCATTCTATTCTCCTTTTCTTGGGAGACATTAAGATGGTTGCATTGAAAATATTAATCATTGTTATTTAACTTAAGAACTTCATGTCTCTTCTCATCTCTATAGGCACAGGAACATTCTAGTGTTGATTATATTGTAAAAATTAGTGGCAAATATCTTCTTAGTAAGTTAGAATTCAATTGCAGAAAAGTTGTAAAACAACGGAACAACTATCTAATAGAATATCATAGCCACAAAATAAAACATTACATAGAAGCCCATTTGGCTTCATGTTACATTTATGGTGCAAACATATATTTACTAACTAGTTGAATTGTTGAAATTCTGAAATATTTAGTTTCATGCTTTATAGACAATGATGCTAATCACTAAAAGAGAAAATCCATACAAAAAGGTTTAACTGTTGGTTGGAGGTGTAGCTATTCTACTTAATGAAAAACTTCTAGCTGTCAACAGTGCCGGAAACTAATATTAGCAATAATTTAGAAATATCAGTAATTGGATTATATACTTTATGTTCTAGATTATCAGGGAAAAGCTATCATGGAAGGATAAGCTAAACATGATGAAGATATAACACACCATACACATAAAGAACATTCTAAGATGAGAGATTAGAATTAAATTTTGAGGGCTCGTTTGAGTTTTATGTTGCAAACCAGAGTTTTAAATGACATATCCGGTTATAATAAGGGTTTTTTTTTCATTGAAAAGTAAATCAAACTATAAAATAATGAATTTATCCAGGGAAAGAAAACTTTAACCATCCAAATTTCATAAAATTTACTCATCTCGACATCACTCCCATGTGCAACAATATAACAAGAATTATAAATGGTAACTCCCTTAATTTACTACCCAAATTTCCCAAAATTTACCAACCCAACATCACTCCCCCAATAGAACCACCCAAAACAACTACTACTTTGAAAACTCAAATTGATCTTCATGCCATTAACAAAACCATATTTTTAGGAAAAAAATCTGAGTAATTGAACTGCATTTTCCCTAAATTGTATCAGCACTTTGAGAAAGTCCTCCTTGAAGTCATGGAACTACCTTCACCCTCTGATTGTTTCCTCTGCCTGGTATTACCACTGTACCCATATTGTCAAACAATCATGGTTTTTAGACTTAATCTTTCCCACCTATGCTATAAATTTGTGCCTATCCTAGACTCCACTGCTAATATTTATTGTCATTGCCCCTAGTGATGGCAAAGAAAGATTAGATTGCTCATGCATATTACCTACTTACCCACTTCTATCTGAATTGAATTGCAAAGGGCGACATAGATATCTTCCTTCGACATACCTTAAAATTCCAATGCCCATGTTTTGGGTTCAAATCGCCTTCTGAATTGCCAATGCAACTTTACAAAGGTAGTTTCCAAGATGTAACTATTCCACAATCATGCTATAAACTCATGCCTCAGCATATCCACATCCACAAAGACATTAATGGGGATTTATTAATCACAGGAAATGCCTTGGTGAATGATGCTTTAAACGATTATTTGAGAAGTTGCCAGACTTATTGACATCTATTATTTGGGTTTGTCGTTATATTATTTGGAGCTCATCATCATGTCTGTGGCACAAATATTCTAATGAATCCAAGGCATGTAGTCACTTGAAGATATGGCAAACATATATTGGCATGGGGATGAGCATTGAGGATGCCATTAAAATTAGGGTAGGAGAGTAAACATAAATAATAAGCATGATGCAATTTGGAAGGGGAATTATATTCACCAAGGAAGATCCTAAACTGCATCACGTCATTTCCTTGGTGAATACGAGATTCCAAGGTACAATACACCATGCTCTATTTCTTGGTGAATATGAGATTTCATTGTAAAGGACAGGGTGTTACAAAACATACCTGCAGAAGAAACATGGAGCCTCATGTATCCATAAACCTTGAAGCAAACATTGGCTATGGGCTTTCCACGAAGAGTATATCCCATTATGCATTCCGTAATGATGTTCAAGCCTCGTGTAATGCTTATTCAGGTGAACATAGTTTTTTAATTTATTTTTTGACAACCAATTTTTCTTTTTGCAAAGACTAATTTTTTAAATTTTTGGACGACCAAAAAATAATGGGACTACCAAATTTTTGACTGGAAGATTCAGATTCCAGTAAACATTTAGATTTTGTAAACAAAAATCATAAAATATTTAAATAACGAAATTCATGTAAATAAGATTCATTGGAAAAAAATTCTTGTCCAATTTCTTTTTTGGTTCCATAGTTTTTGTGATTTTCTTATTTTCAATTTTTTTTTTTGATTTTTCGTTTTTTATTTTTTCCAATTTCTCTTTTAGTTTTTATTTTTTCCAATTTCTTTTTTGGTTTTTATTTTTTATTTTTTACAATTTCTTTTTTGGTTTTTATTTTTTATTTTTTCCAATTTCTTTTTTAGTTTTTTTTTTCCAATTTATTTTATGGTTTTTATTTTTTATTTTTTCCAATTTCTTTTTCAAATAAATTCTGGAAAAGAGATATCCCATTTTAAAATATAAATATATATGAAAGTTGGTAAATAATTTTATTTTGATTTTAATTCATATTTTAAGAGTTTAAATTCACTTATTATTAAAAAAAATACCTAATCATTATAAATCCCAAAAAAATCACATAAATGTACCATTTTTAGTATTTACTATTACACAGCTTTTCTTAAAAATCCAAAACAAAAAAAAATCACATAAATGTACGATTTTTATTAGTATTTAATATTATACAGCTTTTCTTAAAAAAGGAAAAAGAGTAAACTTCTACCGGAAAAATATTTGAAGGCCGGCCTGGAAAATTTTAATAAAAAAGTGACATCGGAAACACCCTAGGTATTTTCCTACCAGGTTTAATAAAGAAATACGGATATCTTGGTATTCTCCACTCCCAATAAACATAATTATAAGAGGTAAGTCGGTCATAATTAATTTTTATGGGAAAGCTAAACCGCTCCGTATGCTGCCTATTAAACGCGACACTTGGTACTGGTTGCCCAACACAGATGAGAAAATGGCTTTCTACAACTCCTCCTCCTCCGCTGAGAAACGCGCAGTGATGAATCCCAAGGATCTCAGGTTCACCCAGCCTGATATTAAGTCTACTTTCAAGGATCCCACATACCCTTCTGTTAGAGACACTGCCTCTCTATTGCAGAGGGGCCAGCTCAGTTCTGATGCCTTTGGCGAACTCCATGTATCCACAGACAAAGAGGGCGTTACATGGTGTGACAATAACCGTCGTCTGTTTGCCGTCAAAGATGCCGGTGTTGAATCTGTACCTGTCAAGTTTGATGGCAATCGACGCCCCAAAAATGCGGTTAAAAGTAAGCTGAATGATCCAGATTTCATGCCGAGGATCAGAGGTGAAGCATCGGGGGTTCAAACCCCACCGCCGCCCACTTCTGGGTCGAATTTTTATCAACAGCAAAAGGAGACTTGTCTGAAGGGTAGCTATGACAGCCATCAAGACAACGAAGACGAAGACGATTACGAAGAAGAAGACGACGAAGACGAAGACAACGAAGAGGAAGACGAAGACAACACAGACGAAGACGATGACAACGAAGATGAAGAAGACGAAGATGGAGACGAAGACGAAGACGAAGACAGCGGAGACGAAGACGATTACGATTAGTGTTTAGGGTTTAATTTCCCCTCAGCTTATTGAATAGTTTTGGTATATGTTTTGAGTGATAAGATTAGGTATTGTGTTAACTTTGATGAATTTGGAGGAGATCAATTTCAGAATTCAGTCTCAATCTGTGTGATGGGTTAATATTTTGCGAGACTCTGTTAAAAGATCTGAATGTGTATCTATCGATATAATCTATAATTATAATAGAAAGCGTTTATATCGTTCGACTAAAACTTCCTAAACTGTGTGAGATGAATGGTTTAAACTCTGCCGCTATTTATATTAATTTGTATGTATACACCAACATGCATATTTATTCGTTTGTATAAATATAAACTGCTCTGGGTTTTTTGTGTGTGTGTATAGCTTACTCGCAGTTGTTTTCGTTGGCAATGCCTTTTTTTTCTTTATTTGCTAGCTTTTCAGAATGGCACCATCTGTAGTTGCTGCTTGCAACTGATTCAATAAAATGAAGTTAAATAATGTATAACTATGAAAGCCGTAGACTGCACTTCATAAAAACGCAACGAGATTCTGTCAGATTAGGAAGACACATTATGAAGCCCATCTCCTTGTAAATCTAAGTGCTAACAGACTAAATTTTTATGTATTGAGTTGGACCCTATCACAACAATACGCAAACTGCTTGTGTTTTTACAATGCCATGAGATAATATTTCTAGGCACAAAGCTTATAAGAAACCATCAAGTGGTTCTACAATTAAATGGGTACAAAACCATGGGTGATGACCCTTCATATTCCACGTCTCCTCATGTGCTCCACATCACCCCTCACACCCCATACATTACTCCGTGTTCCACAAGTGAATCCAAACATCTATGTGTGACTCTTTCCTCAAGAGTCTCTCCACATTCCAAGGTCTCCTAGGTGACCCTTCACCTTCTAATGGTTTGCCTCTTTGATTATCCTTTTGTGACATCTAATTATGTTTGCAATTCCAATATTTTATATAACATTACCTATGAGAAATCAACCTAACAACTAGGTGTGGCATCCCATTCCATGAGGACCACAACTTATATGTAATGTTATTGCACAAGATGTACAACACACCTTTCCAACAACATTATTATAAAGTCATTATGCAAGTTCTACAACACACCTTTCCAACAACATTATTATAAAGTCATTATGCAAGTTCTACAACACACTTTTCCAACAACAACCCCAAATGGATCTAGAAACATCCACTTGCACATATGGCCAATAAAGATGCCTCTAAAGATTTGCCACTATCTTTGTCACACCAAAATGACCTAAAATCCTTGAGGTCTGAGCCTTGCATATGAATAGCAATCTTCTCTCTTTGGGTATGCACAACTTCCCCGATTTGTATAGAAGCACATATTTGATGAAAAAATACAAATTTGGCTCAAAATCAGCCACTTTCTCTCTCTTTGCTAGCTGATATGTCACTGAAATCCTTGTCATTCACATCATCTTTAGCAAGCTGCAACTAAGCAAGAGCACTCACCACTAAAAGAAGAAGTGGTATAGACAACACATTGGCCACCTTATTTGTCACACCTCGTTTGCACTTGATTATAAGTGGAAATGTTGAAGAAACCCCATCCACTTGTAATGCCTTGCTTTCTAGAGTTTAGTTTGAGCTTGCAAATGCTGACATGGTTGATCCCTATGCACAAGTGTCACTTTACACAACAAAGTGACACTTGTAATGCCTTGCTTTCTAGAGTTTAGTTTGAGCTTGCAAATGCTGACATAGTTAATCCCTATGCATAAGTGTCACTTTACGCAACAAAGTGACACTTGTAATGCCTTGCTTTCTAGAGTTTAGTTTGAGCTTGCAAATGTTGACATGGTTGATCCCTATGCACAAGTGTCACTTTACGCAACAAATAGTGTTTACACTTTTTCACTATTGAAACTAATGCATACAACTCCTTGTCATACATGTTATAGTTTAGAACCGCTCCTCTGAAAAGTTCTAAGTGAACATATTGATCTTCCTCCCTGCAACAAATCAGCCCCAATTGCATAATCACTAGCATTCGTTTCTACTTCGAACGGTTTTTGGAGGTTAGGCGAAGCAAGAACCAGCGCATGGCTGATTTTATGCTTCAGCTCTTTAAATGCTCTTTGTTGTTTGTTACCCCAACAAAAACATTCTCCAGCCCATGTTATAGCATGCAATGGAGCAACAATTTTGGACAAAGATTTGAGAAATTTTCTCATGTATTAGACATCACCAACAAACTCCTTGTCTCGGTGATAGAAGTGGGCTTTGGCCAATTCACAATGGCCTCTATCATTACAGGACCATTCTTAATCTCTCCATTACTACCATGTGTGTAAATAATGTATTGAGTTAGAATGTAATTAAATCTCTAATTACAAATATCATAGCATTTATTATTTTTAAATCTAAGTTGAGGGTTATTCTTTATATAGAATGTAGTTTTGATCATCAAATACACATGTATAGTCATCTTGTCATCTTTTTTGACATAATTTCCCCTATTTTGTGAAAATTTGTAGTCATCTTGTCAAATTAACTCAACTATCATTTATTCCACAACCAATTCCTCCTATAGCCACTAAGTAGCATGTGGAGACAGTGCAAAACAAAATTTGACAGTGTCAAACAATTGCATGTGTTTTACTGGTTATAAATATTTGTACTTGTCAATATTTTAACTTTTGCCACCTATAAACAGACATGCAAAATTAGATACGGGAGCAAAAGATGCTTCTAGCTGAAGAGAATTTATTAGAAAAAAAACTTTAGTAGAATTAGATAATAGTAAAAGAAGCAAAAGCTATCATGTTTCAATTACAAGAAAGAGTTTTCTTCTTCAAAAGAAATAAGAAGCAACTGCTTGCATGAGTCAATATATAGTAGAGATAATATCTGAATTGCTAACACTTATAAAGGATCCCATGCCTTAGTCCAAGAAGTGAAAAATGAATAGCCTGCTCTTAAATTACAAGTTGAAGAAATAATTGAGTATAAAAAGAAAATATGTTCTTCAAGGCTCTGGTCTTATGCATTATCAAGTACCAATAGGAGATAGTCCTTTCATTCAGATATGATTTGAATTTGTTGATTTCAAGCCTTACTCTCTATTCACACTACTTGATATGGGAGTAACGTCTTTAGTTTCTAAATTCATGGCATTACCAAAAGATAGATGGACTAAGTCTGCTTGACCAAAGAAAACAATAGGAGCACCAGGATATATAATGCTATTTCCTTATCAATTTGTAAGCACTCCTTTGTTGATTCAAGGATTTAAATAGATATGCAAATTTTTATCCATATGAGCGAACAAGTATGAGGGGACAATGCTATTTCCTTATCAATATGTAAGCACTCCTTTGCTGATTCAACGATTTAAATTCTATGCAAATTTTTATCCATATGAAGGGACACGTATGGATGTTATATCAGGGCAAGATTTCCTTGAAATGGTTCAGCTCTATAATATAACTGAGAATTCAGTCAATTCTCTCTAGGTAAAACTCATCACTATTCCTAGAATAAGAGAGAATTTAATAAAATTTCCTTCAGCCTTCAATTATAGTTGTTAGTGGAAAATGTGAACAATAGTACTAAACAACTAATCATCCAATAACTCAATGGAAATTGATGTAAATACAAGTAAACAAAGATTATACCTTTGAAGACTGTTTTACCTCTATGCTTCCACTGTTCGCCTATCTCCTCTTGATCTTGATGGTAATGGAGCTCTCAGAAGTGTGTACTTCCTTGCTATTGAAGATGACAAGAGTAGAATGGCTATGGGTGTATTATGCAATGGAGATGATACTACAAATGCAATACTAATGGATATGGATTGATGGAGACATGATTGGATGAGGATTATGATAATGAGGTTGTGTAAATGCAAGTGGATGATAACTTTGCCAAAGGCACGTTGGTATGATTCCTACTGAGTAAGATTGATAAAGCTTAGATGGATGCAAATGGGTGTGAAGACCTTGCTTATATAGGTTGAGGGAAGACCAAATCCAAGTGTCAATAAATCTATGACTAGAGGAATTACCTGTGAGGTGTACGGTTGAGGAAGCTTGAGGGAATGTGCATGAATCAGAAGAGGACAAGTGTCTAAGCCTTCTTTCATGAGTTATGGGAGTTAACAGAATAGATTAAGGAGTTAACTGAGATGATTGATTAGTTAATTGGGTTGATTAGGGAGTCAACAGAATAGATTGACCAGTGAACTCAATTGACTAATTAGTTAACAGATTTGATTGATGAGTTAACTAATCTGACTGGAGGAGAAATAAGACACGTGGGTGAGGGAATATTTGCTAATTAAATATTAAAATATTTAATTACATGTGCAACATGGTGAGGTGGAAAAGTGATGTGGATTTATGGAATTAGGACTTAGGATAGAGGAATTTAGGATTAATTAAATAATTTAGAATTATTTAATTATATGAGACATTAGAAGGTTTAGGGAATTTAATTAAATAAATTGATTTTATTTAATTATTGGAGGGATGTGAATCATTTAAATAAATTAGAATATTTATTTAATTGATAGGGGAATGGGAATTAAAATAAATATTAAATTATTTATTTAATTTGACTTGGTGATTATGGTATAACGGGATGCTTGGCGGATGAAGGTTCACTTTTGGTTACTTGATAGATCAGGAGCTAGGGTGTTCTCTTTTAGATAGGCAAATACTTTTCTGTATAGGGGAGAATCAGATCCTACTATGTGGTATATGATGTGGGATTCAGGGGTGTCGTATGAAGGATGGGATACTGGCTCTACCAAGAACTCATAACGTGATTGGTTTTCACGGTATCAAGGAGAGATGCAATCATTGCCATGGCATCTAATGCTTTGTTTTGGACAACCTGGGTATCTGCTCAAAAGAGATTACAACAAAGTATTCTTTGAAGTCATCTACCATATGTTTGTATGGTATTAACTTCTCATCCTTTGTTTGATAGTCATCATTCACTTGGTTGATGACAAGTTTTGAGTCACCATACACATGAAGTTCTGTGATTTTCCATTCTACTGCCAGCTTGATGCCAATGACTAGGGCTTCATACTCCACCACATTGTTAGTGCATGGAAAGAGTAGTCTGTATGACTTTGGAATGGTGTCTCCATTAGGTGTGATCAACAAGATACCTGCTTCGGACCCATGCTGAGTATATGATCCGTCAAAGTAGAGTTTCCAGGTTGTTGTTGTTATGTGAAAGATAGACTCATCTGGAAATTAAAAGCTCAATGGGTTGTCATCTGTTAAAGGTGCATCTACTAGCTAATTTGCAATCACTTGCCCCTTTATTGCTCATCTATCTACATACTCGATGTCAAATTCACTAAGTATCATTACCCATTTTGATATTCTACCTGTTAGAATAGCTTTGTTGAGAAAGTATTTCAATGGATCGATCTTAGCTACTAGCTTTATGGAATGTGATAGCATGTAATGTCTCCATTTTTGTGAAGCAAAGACTATAGCGAGGCATGCTCTTTCAATTGGTGTATATTGTAGCTCGTATCCGATTAGTGTTTGGCTGATGTAGTAGATTGCTTGTTCTTTCCCTTCATGGTTTTGTTGTGCTAGTAGAGCTCCAAGAGCTGTTGGTGTGGTTGAAATGTAGAGTAGACATGGCTTTCCCTAAATTGGTGGCATTAAGACAGGTGGGTTCATCAAATACTCCTTTAGATGTTGAAATTCTTGCTCCCACATGTCATCCCATTTGAAAGGAATGTTTTTGTGTAGGAGATGCGTGAATGGGTGAAACTTATCTACCAGCTGAGAGATGAACCTTCTGATGGACTGCAACTTTCCTTGTAAAGACCGTAATTGACTCAGATTCTTAGGTGGTAGACTTTCCATGATTGCTTTGACCTTGGTCGGGTCCACCTCTATTCCATTAGCTGATACGATATATCCAAGGAGTTTACCGGATGTGACTCTGAAAACACACTTTTTTGGGTTTAACCCTACATTAAATTGCTCTAGTCTTGTGAAGATCTTGTCTAGGACTTGTAGATGCCCTTCTCTAGTTTTTGATTTGGCTAGAATGTCATCTATGTAATCTTCCATGATGGTATGCATCATGTCATGAAAGATTGTTGTCATTGCCCGCTAATATGTTGCCCCCGCATTCTTTAGCCTGAATGGCATGACGCACCAACAATAAGTACCCCACGGACATGTGAATGTTGTTTTATGCTGATCATCTGGTGCTATCTTGATTTGGTTATAGCCAGAGAATCCATCCATTAATGACAACATGGTGTGCCCTACTGTGAGATCTACAATTATGTCGATGTTAGGTAGAGGGAAGTTGTCTTTGGGACAAGCCTTGTTCAGATCCCTAAAGTCATTACACAATCAAACTCTTCCATCTGGTTTGGCGATAGGCACTATATTTGAAATCCACTCTGGGTAGTCTATTGGTCTAGTAAACCCGACATCTAATAGCTTCTTCAATTCTTCTTTTACCATGAGTACGATATGCGGGTGCATCTTCCTGAGTTTTTGTTTAACTGGCTTAGCTCCCGGAGCTAGAGATAAGTGATGCATTATAAGGTTTGGATCGAGACCCGGCATATCCGCATATGACCAAGCAAAGTTGATTTGTTTCTTTTTGAAGAATTCAAAGAACTCTGGCTTCTCTTGTTTAGTTAAAGATTTTGCCATATGGATCATCCTTGGATTTTCACCTATGCCAACATTGATCTGTTCTGCTAGTTCTATCAAGATTGAGGATCTCTCCTGATGTGTTAGATTGGGAAGAGGGTCAAGCCTTTCAGCCTTTGATGCCTTAGAGAGGTTTTCACCATTGGATACGTCCTTTATATTTTTACTATTTTCACGATCTAACACTATTGTAGAGCGGTTTTCACCGTTAGATCTATCTTTCATTTTTACATTTTTGAGACTGAAAGGCTTTCTCCAAAATAAGCCCTGTCATTGAGTTCTATGGCATAGCCAGCTCTGTGATCCCTTGCGGGTATATGGTCTCTAAGTTCTAGAAGATCAATGATGGCCTCATCATTTTGAAAGGTATCTAGCTCAGGGGTAGAGTCTTGCAAATCCCAATCTATGAGTTTTGGATGCAATAGTGGTAACGGGTCATCGGATTGGTCTGGTTCGAGAGTAGTGATGGTCAAGATGGAGGAGTTAATGTGGTTATTGTAAGCATTGACAATGCCTACGATGGTACTCTCCATAAGTTGATCTGTCAAGTGTGGTATCATTCTTTCCTCACAAATCTCACTATCGTTACTATACGGATCAAACTCTAGAGGTCTAGACCATGAACTTTGTCTCTCATGAATTGCATGGGTAGGGTCATACTCATGGACCACATCAACATCTTTTTCATCACAAGATAGTTCAGAGAGGCTATCCCATTCATACTCATTGGAGTCTATCTCACTCCATCCTTGTAGTTGGTGAATCTGCTCTACTAGGTTAGTAGTAGATGTTTCTAGTTGTTTGCCTTTATGCTTGTTTATTCCTTTGGTCTTTGTTTTACCTCTGTAACCTAGCCCTGTAGTGTCTCGGGCTGTTAGTGAAGGAGGTTGGATAGGTTCAGTGATATATATATATATATTTCTCTCTCTCTCTCTCTAACCCTCCCTCTCTCTATCTCTCTATGTATGTGTCCTTTTTCTAACTCTCTTCACCTCTCTCTCCCTCTCTCCCTACCCCCCCTCTTTGTCTTCCTCTATCTGTCTCATTGTCTCTTCACTCTATATTTGTCTATCTCTCTGCCTCTCTATCTAATTATGTGTCTATTTTAAACTACTCTCTTTATCACTTCTCCCTCCTCTCTCTCTATGTCTCCCTCTCCTAGTCTATCTCTCTTTCTCACTTCATATCTCTCTCTCTCTCTATTAATTATGGGTTAG